>OX418216.1:20260209-20358461 GCA_948455865.1 Conomelus anceps
GGGAATTGAGAACAGAAAGGAAGAATAGTAAAAATTCATGAAAAGCGGTAGTGAGAGACCACCAAGATTAGTAGCAGATAGATCTGTCTACTAACTTTGGGTGTCCCTAACTTCGCCAATCGCCAGAGCCTTGTCGGCCGCAGTCACTGTGGTATCCCACCGTCAGGGGACATCTCAACACTGCCTCCAGTCAAGAGATGAACCAAACCGAGGGCACCCAGGACGTACGTTTCCCAGCCCACACGAGGTGTGGCATCAACACCATTCGAGGACGTAAGGTTGACTTGCCCCCCTTCCGGGAGGGGCCTTGTGGGCCACGCGAGGTGGATACTGCTCCTAACTACAACCCATTAACGGAGGGAAGTAGTGTTGGAGTTGAGAGGCAATCCCTGGGGTACCTCCAGAGATCACCTCTGTCCTGCCAACCAAACAGTATCCCCTGACCACATTTTCTATTAATAAATAATAATTGTTTTAAAAAGAATATATTTTAATATAAATCTCATTTGCTGGGTTTTCTGCAGTACTCCTCTGATACAACAAATAGACATCAAAAGCTATTCTACAAACTGACACCGTAGCAACACAATAGAACCAGTACCGCAAACAATACCCCCCTCCAGCAAAAAATACCCCCCTCTCTAAACACCAAAAAGAGAACATCATCAAAATACACCAGAAGAGCAGAACTTCAGATGTAATTCAAGATGGACAAAAAGAGCCTCTCAAAATTCTCCATCGGTTTGTACAGCAGAGAACCCAGTATACGATTTTATAAATGAAATTCATACAAAAGAGAAAATAATTTTGAATAAATCATAACATTTAAAAAACAATGTTTCCTGTATATAACAATAAAATATTATTAAAAGTGGAAATTAAATTAAATGTTGATCATTCAATATAATATACTAAGAAAGATGGAGAAGCCCGTGGCCTAGACCTCCCACCTTTCTCGCTTCTTCCTTCTTCTGCCCTTTTCATCCTGTATTTTTATTTATTATTATTTGAATTTTTTAAAGATTAAGCCTTGAAAACTCCACACATGGAGTACAAGACAAGTCAATACCAACAGTATTCTCACATTACATTAGTCACCATCGATAAAATTACAGCAGTTGAGACTTGAAATTATACTTAAATTATAAATCATTATCAACTAGATATATCTTCAATTGTTTGAAGTGGGAGCTGACATTTTTTAACAATGATTGATACAAAGTGTCTGGTAAAATCAATGACAAGAAATACACAATAAAACAAATAAACGAAGTAACAGAGAACTGCATGCCCTACCTAGTAGTGGATTGTACAAACTGTGTTTCAAAATCATGCCTTGAAGTATTAAGACTAGTCAATACAAACAGTATTCACAAATTACAATAGCCACAATCGATAAAATTACAAAAGTTGAGACTTGAAATAATCTGAAAAGGTCACTTGTACTCTATAGAAACTTTATCAACTATATATATTTTCATTGTTTGAATTTAAATAGAAAATGATTTTTTTGCTATTATTAATACATAACGTTTTTTAAATCAATGCCATGAAAAACACAATATAACAAAGAATTGTAACAACATAAATGCATGCCCAATTACAAGTACAATATAAAAAGTTGCTAAAAAATATTTTTTTAATTCCCGACATACTTAGAAAAACGTTCCGGTATAACCCTGAAATCTGCTTTCCAGAATTTGTGCATAATTCCTTCCCCACCAGTAGAAAAGCAAAAAACAATTATTATTTCAACATTAAACAAAAATTATTGCATTTCAATTCTGATTAGAAGGTTTATAATACCAACAAACTACTGAAACTGTGTATTGGTAGCCTAATCATGTTTACAGAAATTTTCATCAAATTTCCTGCATCAATATGAAAACAATATAATCTTTTGAAGAATATTATTCTATCATTTTCAACAATAATATTTTTTCAAGTAACTGTCCAGCTAGCAGTTTGTCTGGATCATCAAATACCAAGCTTCAAACAAAAATTCTGTTCAGGTAAGCTACCGGTACTACTATATATCTTATCAGTTTTAGTTTTGGAGTTTCCATCCTCTTTGATAGCAATTAGATGAACACTTCTGCTGGCAAACTAGCCTAGAAAACAATCAGAGATAAAAGAAATGTTCAAAGCATAAAGTCCACTAAATAGTTTTAAAACAACATAATTTAATTTTTAATTCAAATAATCAAGAATAGTTTAGAATTGGATAGCATTTAAAAAAGCTAAGTCGGATTGGCTGGATTTATTATCTGATTTATTGATGGAGATTCAGAATCATCACTCATGGAAACATTCAATTATTACTGCGTTGAGATATCTGGACAAATCTCAAAATGCAATGCTTGAAACTCAGCACTGGATTAGATATTTGAATTGCTCTGAAACTGAATCTGTTTAGCTATGAAGGCTATCGTGATTTCTTCAGTTATTTAGAATAGATTCTACAAGAAAAGAAAAACAGTTAATTACCTAGTAGATGAAGCTTAAAAAAAGACTGTAGCACGAATGGAGTTGAATCTGTTTGAGAAGAATACCCGAGAAGAAGTGGTGATGACAACAACACAGTGTGGCTGAAACAGACTTGAGCAAGAGTGATTAAATGGGGAAAATTCCTTATTTAACAATAGATAGTATCACATATTTGCACTCCTACCATCTGCAGGCAAGCGCCAATAATCTATCAATAAATAGTATCAAATTTTTTGCACCCCTACATCAGTAGGCAAGCGCCAATAATCTATCAATGAATGATTTCAAATATTTTTGCACCCCTACATCTGTAGGCAAGCGCAAGTAATCTATCAATAAATAGTATCACATATTTTCATTTCCTAGCAAGTATAGGACAGCACCCTTAAACTACCCTTGAATTATTGCTTCCATGCTTGAATGTACCCAAGTGAACTCTATTCTCAGTGTGGTAGAGCTTATGGCATTTTCACTGCCAAAGCATTGCCAGAGAGAATGGCATAAACTCTAAGCACAAAGCCAGTAGCTGAAGCTAAAGTGAGAGCCACTTCCCCAAATTTTGAATAATCAATGTCTAATCTAATTTCTTATCACATTCACCGTACATGAATAGGCAAGAGCCAATAATCTATCAATAAATATGGTATCACATATTTTTGCACTCCTACCATCTGTAGGCAAGCGCTAATAATCTATAAATAAACAGTATAATATATTATTTTGCACTCCTACATCTGTAGGCAAGTGCCAATAATCTATCAATAAATAGTATCAAATATTTTTGCACCCCTATGTCTGTAGGCAAGCGCCAATAATCTATCAATAAATAGTATCAAATATTTTTGCACTCCTACATCTATAGGCAAGCGCCAATAATCTATCAATAAATAGTATCAAATATTTTTGCACCCCTATGTCTGTAGGCAAGCGCCAATAATCTATCAATAAACAGTATCAAATATTTTTGCACTCCTACATCTGTAGGCAAGCGCCAATAATCTATCAATAAATAGTATAATATATTTGCACTCCTACATCTGTAGGCAAGCGCCAATAGTCTATCAATAAATAGTATCAAATATCTTTGCACCCCTACGTCTGTAGGCAAGCGCCAATAATATTTCAATAAATAGTAGTAGGGCATACTAGCGGTTCTGGGCCAGTTTTTCTTGAACCTTAAATTTAAGGTTAACCTAAGTCAACCAATTCAAACCTAACCTAACCTGAAATAGGTAAGTCAAAGTCGAATCAACGCAATCTATCCGATCCCCAAAATTCCCATTTTCACGGGAGCTAAAATTCACGAAAAAATTTGAACTTTTTAACCCGTGAAGGGAATTTTAATTTGAAGACGCCATCTTGTTCAGCATTTCAAGGCATCCCAAATTCATGTATCAAATACAATTTTCCGATCACGATTAATTGAGGAAAAAATAATAGAATTTTTGGGCGTGGTCGCCTCGCTAAAAGCACTAGCGGTTCTGGGCCAGTTTTTCTTGAACCTTAAATTTAAGGTTAACCTAAGTCAACCAATTCAAACCTAACCTAACCTGAAATAGGTAAGTCAAAGTCGAATCAACGCAATCTATCCGATCCCCAAAATTCCCATTTTCACGGGAGCTAAAATTCACGAAAAAATTTGAACTTTTTAACCCGTGAAGGGAATTTTAATTTGAAGACGCCATCTTGTTCAGCATTTCAAGGCATCCCAAATTCATGTATCAAATACAATTTTCCGATCACGATTAATTGAGGAAAAAATAATAGAATTTTTGGGCGTGGTCGCCTCGCTAAAAGCACTAGCGGTTCTGGGCCAGTTTTTCTTTAACCTTAAATTTAAGGTTAACCTAAGTCAACACAATTAAACCTAACCTAAATTATCATAGGTAAGTCAAAGTTGAATGAACGCAATCTATCCGATCTCGAAAATTCCCATTCTCACGGGAGTTAAAAATCACGAAAAAATTTGAACTTTTCAACCGCTCAAGATAAATTGAATTGGATGGTGTCATCTTGTTCGGCTTTTTAAGGCATCCCAAATTCATGTATCGAACACCATTTTCCGATGATAATTGATTGGAAAATAAAGATTTTCCCACGCTCACACATTTTTTCCCACGCTCTTTCCAACCCAACTAGACCTCCTAGCTTAACCAAACCTAGCAATTATAATTGGGGAAAATAATAGAATTTTAATAGCATAATTTATTGAAAAATAATAGAATTTTTGGGTGTGGTCATCTATACTAAAAGCATTGAGGATTCTGGCTCAGTTTAATGGTGGTTATAACGAAAATTTTAACGCTGGTTTTAACGATGGTTTTAATGGTGGTTATAGCGGAGATCAGTCACCAACTGATTAGCAATCTCGTACTATCACTTACCCAGTGGTTTGAAACCCACCTAAAATAAAGTTTATTAGATGGTTCTTGTTCAAATTTCCAAGGCGATTCAATATAGATATAGCAACACCATGTGATATAATCCAAGTCAATTTAATCTAACATTTGAGATCCTGAAAATTCCAATTTCCATGAGAGTTATACTGCAAGGTAATTAAAAAAAAAATTCCACACTCCTTCCCCGTCTATCATAATTCAACCTGCAAATCAAATTTAATCTATCATGACATAGGTAAGTTCTAGCTAATTGATCTTTTTTCACAATGCATTGCTACATTACAACATACTGCTTATAAGAAAAATCAAGAGTTGAAAAATCACAGAATATGAACCAAATCTACTTCCCTCAACTTAAATTATATTGAATGGTGTCATCAGCTTTCCCAGCCACTTCAAAATCATGTGTCAAACTTCAACACTATATAAAGGCTTGTAACCACATTTCTTGTTCAGTCTCCACAAGTAGCCTGTACAGTAAATACCTCTATTAATGAAACACAGGTTGGTGGGATAATAATGCTATTATTGGTAACTGATGATATGGTAAATCTATTAATTTGAATGATAACCAATGAGAGGTATATATCAATATCATTTGTGACTGAGAGGATAGATAATCTTTCAATTGAATTGGTTATTGGCAAGATAGGAAATAGAGTATAATGTGAAAGCTTATGAATCAACCTCCTCATCCCCACCTCACCTAATGTCAGTGAGAATGTTAGGGTATGTATCAATATTATATTATTTGTGGTTGATAAGATGGCTAATATTTTAATTTTAATGATGATTTCATAAGATGAGAAATAGGGTATATATCAATATCATATAGACAAAAAAGCTAATTGAATTGCTGTCTGATGAGATGATTGATGCATTAATTACATTTGTGTTTGAGGAGATATACTAAAATTCAGGTATAGGTTTAATTAAGATGCAAATCTGCACAAACCCTATCTTCTTCAGTTCACAAAATCGGTTCAAACTCATGTATCAAAGCCAGCACTATATAAAGGCTTGCAATTCTTCACTAGCAACCTAAACAGTAAGTACCACTCTCTTAATCAGACATAGGTAAGTGGGATAATAATGTTATTAAATTATTGGTAAATTATGAGATGGTAAATCTATTAATTTGAGTGATAACCATATTGTTGGTGGCTGACAAGATAGCTGATATTTCAATTGAATTGACAATTACCAAGGTTGGAAGTAGAGTATATATCAATATAAAGCCTATAATTATAATGTGAAGGTTCATGAATCATCCTCTTCATCCACTACTCATCCAATGTCTGAACAATGAGGATCTATCATAATCTGGTCTGGATGGTGATGATGTTTTGGGTATATATCAATATTATTGGTGACTGATAAGATGGGTAATATATTAATTTCAATAACAACTGACAATATAGGGTATATATCAATGTAATTTTATTGGTGACTAACAAGAAGGTTAATTGAACCGATGTCTGATGAGAGAGTAAATCTATAACAAGAATGGTGACTATCCCATTCAATGTTGACTAATGAGATGGCTATCATTGATATCTGATGAGATGAGAAGATATTTATTTGGAAGTTCAAGTTATTCTAACCAAGAAGATATGGTGAATTATACTGGATTTGAGGGTGTACATGTATTATTGATAACTGATAAGATGGTTAATTACACTGGTAACAGGGGATATGGCAAATAGTATGCTATGTTATAACTTCTTAATTTTAACTTTTAAATCTGAATGAAACTCAAATATTTCTCTGTACTATTGGGTTGTGTTAGTGCTATGCTTCTAATTATTTTTTTTTGTTTTGGAAGAAATCTAATTCAAAGTAGAATTTCCCATTTCAGATTGGATATAACATAAAATTTCGATTTTTCATGGAAAATTTGTGAAGAAAGCATTAGTGGGCTATGACTGTTATCTATATCTTTACTTGATTGTGTTTTGAATAAATGAATGATATGGTAACAGAAGATGACTAATCTATCGATTTCATTGGTTACTAACAAGATGGTAGGATACTCATTGTTAAAGTTCAAACTCCAATTACATCCATATTGTGAGGGCTCTCCACATTCCATTCATTCTATTAATTTCATTGATAACTAAGGAGATGGTAGGTCTATTTATTGAATTTGAGACTGATGGTCAATCAATTAATTACACCGCTGGCTGAGGATTTAGTAAATGTTGATATATGTACTAAATGTTAGGGTAGATTGAAATGTAATTTATTAAAATTGATTACTAACAAAATGACTAATCTATCAATTACATGATGAGGAAGAGGGTATATTATATTCTATTAGTGACCAACAAGATATTCTGTTTGAATTAATAACTGATTGAAATGGCAAGTGATGAGATGACTAATCTATTTATTATTTCTGTGTTTCATGAGAAGGGTGGTAATGTGTTGATGTAATTGGTTGATCAAATTTGTGACTGATGGATTGATTGCTGATGAAGTAAATGGGTATATATGTATCAATATTATATTAATGGTGAGTGAAAAGATAGCTAATATTTTAATTAAACTTGCAACTGACAAGATGAGCAATCTATAATAGAGGTGAGGGCTGATGAGACAGCTAATCTTTTTTCATTGAATAACAAGATGGTGGAGCTGTTAGTTTTATTGGTTTCTAATGAGATGGAAAATCTTTCAATTGAAATGATGGCTGACTAGTTTATCATTGATGTTCAAGGAGATTGAGATGTAGTGGATAGTCTCACATGCTACCTAATGAAATGATCAATGAATTTATTGAATTGGTGACTCAATAGATGGCATTGATTCAGTTGGAGACTCTTAAAAGATGGTTAATTACATCAGTGGCTAAAAATGGCAAATATTTTAATTGAATTCAAAGATGGTAGGGTACTTATTTCAGTCCAACTTTTCAAAACACCCATAACATGCACCCCTGTAATTTCTACATGCTTCTCAATTTATTAATCACATTGATGACTAATGTAAAGGTTAATCTATTAATTTAACTGACAATGTGGTTTGTTGAGGAGATGGGTAATAGGGTATTACATGTTAAGTGACTGACAAGTTGACAATGTAGAATTGGTTGCTGGGGAAATTGATAAGTACATTAATGACTGAGGAGATGGTGAATAGGTTCATAGTAAATGTTGGGGTGTGCATATTGTATTACTGATGTACATAATGTATTAATTGATGGTTGATGAGATCTTTTAATTACATTGACAGCTGGGGGACGTTTAATCTATCATTTGCATTGAAGACTGAGAGAATGATATACTAAATTTAAGGATATATATATGTAATATTATTGGTCACTAGCAAGACAGCAGGATGTTTACAGTTTAAATTCCCAATACACCTATAATGTGAGCCTCTATCATTTCCACATGCTTCCTTATTTATTTATGGACTGATGAGATGACTAATCCATGTAAATTTATGACTGAAGAGATGGTGAATCTATTAATTAAATCATGAATGCAATGATTTATAGAACTACTTCTGCTCAATTTATTAACTTAATAATCAATAAAAAATTACTGTTTGAAGCTCAAATGAAGCCTCCAACATTAATTATATTTGATTTTTTTTCGTATAATTTACATTGAAACGAATGGGGGTGTGAATCTCTTGAACAGAGACTTTTCATCTACCGGACTCAACCTAAACTACCCTGGGTCTGGGGGGTACCCCCAGACCCCTCCCCCTCCAACCTGTAATCAAGTATATCAGTAACACTATATTGGGTATGAAGATGAAATACACAGAGGAGTACAACTCAAGCAGTCTTGTCCATTGGAGACCTATCATACCTTTCAGGGTCCCCCTTCCACCTTATAATAAATTCAAAATCCAATCTATACTTCCATGCAAAAGGTGGGTACATTCAAGGGTCTATCACACATTCTATTTTCAAATACAACTTTCAATGAAAACTATAACTTATTTAACTGTTTTTGTCTTAAATGTATTATACAATTAAGTGAACAATTACTGTCATTGCAACTAAATAATACAGTGCATTTTATTGATTTTAGATTCATCATTGGTTCATTTATTATGTAAATGTGGGTTAATGCATTTGGGTGTAGGTGGTTGAACCTAAGTTAATTTATGTGGGTTTAGCTACCTACATATACATTTGGATGGGCTCAGGCATGAGCCTCATGCCTGAACCCATCAAAATGTAGATGTAGGTACCTAAACCTAGTTTAATGTATGTTGGTGTAGAAACCTAAACTTGCGTAGGTGTAGGTGGCTGAATCTGAGTTAATTTATGTGGGTTTAGGTATCTACATATACATTTAGATGGACTCAGGCATGAGCCTCATGCCTGAGCCCATCCAAATGTAGATGTAGGTACCTAAACCTAGTTTAATGTATGTGGGTGTAGAAACCTAAACTTGTGTAGGTGTAGGTACCTGCGTAGGTGTGTAGGTGTGTAAATGTAGGTACCTAGTACTGTGTAGGTGTGTGAATGTAGGTACCTATGTAGGTGTGTAAATGTAGGTACCTGCGTAGGTGTGTAAATGTAAGTACCTGCGTAGGTGTGTAGGTGTAGATACCTATGTAGGTGTGTAGGTGTAGGTACCTATGTAGGTGTGTAGGTGTGTAAATGTAGGTACCTAGTACTGTGTAGGTGTGTAGGTGTAGGTACCTATGTAGGTGTGTAGGTGTAGGTACCTATGTAGGTATGTAGGTGTAGGTAGCTAAACCCATGCAAATGTAGATGTGGATGTTTAATCAAAACTTCACACCTAATATAAGATAAACATTGATATATACTCAAAGAAAGGTGGAAGGGGGACCCGGAAAGGTATGATAGGTCTCCAATGGACAAGACTGCTTGAGTTGTACTCCTCTGTGTATTTCATCTTCATACCCAATATAGTGTTACTGATATACTTGATTACAGGTTGGAGGGGGAGGGGTCTGGGGGTACCCCCCAGACCCAGGGTAGTTTAGGTTGAGTCCGGTAGATGAAAAGTCTCTGTTCAAGAGATTCACACCCCCATTCGTTTCAATGTAAATTATACGAAAAAAAATCAAATATAATTAATGTTGGAGGCTTCATTTGAGCTTCAAACAGTAATTTTTTATTGATTATTAAGTTAATAAATTGAGCAGAAGTAGTTCTATAAATCATTGCATTCATGATTTAATTAATAGATTCACCATCTCTTCAGTCATAAATTTACATGGATTAGTCATCTCATCAGTCCATAAATAAATAAGGAAGCATGTGGAAATGATAGAGGCTCACATTATAGGTGTATTGGGAATTTAAACTGTAAACATCCTGCTGTCTTGCTAGTGACCAATAATATTACATATATATATCCTTAAATTTAGTATATCATTCTCTCAGTCTTCAATGCAAATGATAGATTAAACGTCCCCCAGCTGTCAATGTAATTAAAAGATCTCATCAACCATCAATTAATACATTATGTACATCAGTAATACAATATGCACACCCCAACATTTACTATGAACCTATTCACCATCTCCTCAGTCATTAATGTACTTATCAATTTCCCCAGCAACCAATTCTACATTGTCAACTTGTCAGTCACTTAACATGTAATACCCTATTACCCATCTCCTCAACAAACCACATTGTCAGTTAAATTAATAGATTAACCTTTACATTAGTCATCAATGTGATTAATAAATTGAGAAGCATGTAGAAATTACAGGGGTGCATGTTATGGGTGTTTTGAAAAGTTGGACTGAAATAAGTACCCTACCATCTTTGAATTCAATTAAAATATTTGCCATTTTTAGCCACTGATGTAATTAACCATCTTTTAAGAGTCTCCAACTGAATCAATGCCATCTATTGAGTCACCAATTCAATAAATTCATTGATCATTTCATTAGGTAGCATGTGAGACTATCCACTACATCTCAATCTCCTTGAACATCAATGATAAACTAGTCAGCCATCATTTCAATTGAAAGATTTTCCATCTCATTAGAAACCAATAAAACTAACAGCTCCACCATCTTGTTATTCAATGAAAAAAGATTAGCTGTCTCATCAGCCCTCACCTCTATTATAGATTGCTCATCTTGTCAGTTGCAAGTTTAATTAAAATATTAGCTATCTTTTCACTCACCATTAATATAATATTGATACATATATACCCATTTACTTCATCAGCAATCAATCCATCAGTCACAAATTTGATCAACCAATTACATCAACACATTACCACCCTTCTCATGAAACACAGAAATAATAAATAGATTAGTCATCTCATCACTTGCCATTTCAATCAGTTATTAATTCAAACAGAATATCTTGTTGGTCACTAATAGAATATAATATACCCTCTTCCTCATCATGTAATTGATAGATTAGTCATTTTGTTAGTAATCAATTTTAATAAATTACATTTCAATCTACCCTAACATTTAGTACATATATCAACATTTACTAAATCCTCAGCCAGCGGTGTAATTAATTGATTGACCATCAGTCTCAAATTCAATAAATAGACCTACCATCTCCTTAGTTATCAATGAAATTAATAGAATGAATGGAATGTGGAGAGCCCTCACAATATGGATGTAATTGGAGTTTGAACTTTAACAATGAGTATCCTACCATCTTGTTAGTAACCAATGAAATCGATAGATTAGTCATCTTCTGTTACCATATCATTCATTTATTCAAAACACAATCAAGTAAAGATATAGATAACAGTCATAGCCCACTAATGCTTTCTTCACAAATTTTCCATGAAAAATCGAAATTTTATGTTATATCCAATCTGAAATGGGAAATTCTACTTTGAATTAGATTTCTTCCAAAACAAAAAAAAATAATTAGAAGCATAGCACTAACACAACCCAATAGTACAGAGAAATATTTGAGTTTCATTCAGATTTAAAAGTTAAAATTAAGAAGTTATAACATAGCATACTATTTGCCATATCCCCTGTTACCAGTGTAATTAACCATCTTATCAGTTATCAATAATACATGTACACCCTCAAATCCAGTATAATTCACCATATCTTCTTGGTTAGAATAACTTGAACTTCCAAATAAATATCTTCTCATCTCATCAGATATCAATGATAGCCATCTCATTAGTCAACATTGAATGGGATAGTCACCATTCTTGTTATAGATTTACTCTCTCATCAGACATCGGTTCAATTAACCTTCTTGTTAGTCACCAATAAAATTACATTGATATATACCCTATATTGTCAGTTGTTATTGAAATTAATATATTACCCATCTTATCAGTCACCAATAATATTGATATATACCCAAAACATCATCACCATCCAGACCAGATTATGATAGATCCTCATTGTTCAGACATTGGATGAGTAGTGGATGAAGAGGATGATTCATGAACCTTCACATTATAATTATAGGCTTTATATTGATATATACTCTACTTCCAACCTTGGTAATTGTCAATTCAATTGAAATATCAGCTATCTTGTCAGCCACCAACAATATGGTTATCACTCAAATTAATAGATTTACCATCTCATAATTTACCAATAATTTAATAACATTATTATCCCACTTACCTGTGTCTGATTAAGAGAGTGGTACTTACTGTTTAGGTTGCTAGTGAAGAATTGCAAGCCTTTATATAGTGCTGGCTTTGATACATGAGTTTGAACCGATTTTGTGAACTGAAGAAGATAGGGTTTGTGCAGATTTGCATCTTAATTAAACCTATACCTGAATTTTAGTATATCTCCTCAAACACAAATGTAATTAATGCATCAATCATCTCATCAGACAGCAATTCAATTAGCTTTTTTGTCTATATGATATTGATATATACCCTATTTCTCATCTTATGAAATCATCATTAAAATTAAAATATTAGCCATCTTATCAACCACAAATAATATAATATTGATACATACCCTAACATTCTCACTGACATTAGGTGAGGTGGGGATGAGGAGGTTGATTCATAAGCTTTCACATTATACTCTATTTCCTATCTTGCCAATAACCAATTCAATTGAAAGATTATCTATCCTCTCAGTCACAAATGATATTGATATATACCTCTCATTGGTTATCATTCAAATTAATAGATTTACCATATCATCAGTTACCAATAATAGCATTATTATCCCACCAACCTGTGTTTCATTAATAGAGGTATTTACTGTACAGGCTACTTGTGGAGACTGAACAAGAAATGTGGTTACAAGCCTTTATATAGTGTTGAAGTTTGACACATGATTTTGAAGTGGCTGGGAAAGCTGATGACACCATTCAATATAATTTAAGTTGAGGGAAGTAGATTTGGTTCATATTCTGTGATTTTTCAACTCTTGATTTTTCTTATAAGCAGTATGTTGTAATGTAGCAATGCATTGTGAAAAAAGATCAATTAGCTAGAACTTACCTATGTCATGATAGATTAAATTTGATTTGCAGGTTGAATTATGATAGACGGGGAAGGAGTGTGGAATTTTTTTTTTAATTACCTTGCAGTATAACTCTCATGGAAATTGGAATTTTCAGGATCTCAAATGTTAGATTAAATTGACTTGGATTATATCACATGGTGTTGCTATATCTATATTGAATCGCCTTGGAAATTTGAACAAGAACCATCTAATAAACTTTATTTTAGGTGGGTTTCAAACCACTGGGTAAGTGATAGTACGAGATTGCTAATCAGTTGGTGACTGATCTCCGCTATAACCACCATTAAAACCATCGTTAAAACCAGCGTTAAAATTTTCGTTATAACCACCATTAAACTGAGCCAGAATCCTCAATGCTTTTAGTATAGATGACCACACCCAAAAATTCTATTATTTTTCAATAAATTATGCTATTAAAATTCTATTATTTTCCCCAATTATAATTGCTAGGTTTGGTTAAGCTAGGAGGTCTAGTTGGGTTGGAAAGAGCGTGGGAAAAAATGTGTGAGCGTGGGAAAATCTTTATTTTCCAATCAATTATCATCGGAAAATGGTGTTCGATACATGAATTTGGGATGCCTTAAAAAGCCGAACAAGATGACACCATCCAATTCAATTTATCTTGAGCGGTTGAAAAGTTCAAATTTTTTCGTGATTTTTAACTCCCGTGAGAATGGGAATTTTCGAGATCGGATAGATTGCGTTCATTCAACTTTGACTTACCTATGATAATTTAGGTTAGGTTTAATTGTGTTGACTTAGGTTAACCTTAAATTTAAGGTTAAAGAAAAACTGGCCCAGAACCGCTAGTGCTTTTAGCGAGGCGACCACGCCCAAAAATTCTATTATTTTTTCCTCAATTAATCGTGATCGGAAAATTGTATTTGATACATGAATTTGGGATGCCTTGAAATGCTGAACAAGATGGCGTCTTCAAATTAAAATTCCCTTCACGGGTTAAAAAGTTCAAATTTTTTCGTGAATTTTAGCTCCCGTGAAAATGGGAATTTTGGGGATCGGATAGATTGCGTTGATTCGACTTTGACTTACCTATTTCAGGTTAGGTTAGGTTTGAATTGGTTGACTTAGGTTAACCTTAAATTTAAGGTTCAAGAAAAACTGGCCCAGAACCGCTAGTGCTTTTAGCGAGGCGACCACGCCCAAAAATTCTATTATTTTTTCCTCAATTAATCGTGATCGGAAAATTGTATTTGATACATGAATTTGGGATGCCTTGAAATGCTGAACAAGATGGCGTCTTCAAATTAAAATTCCCTTCACGGGTTAAAAAGTTCAAATTTTTTCGTGAATTTTAGCTCCCGTGAAAATGGGAATTTTGGGGATCGGATAGATTGCGTTGATTCGACTTTGACTTACCTATTTCAGGTTAGGTTAGGTTTGAATTGGTTGACTTAGGTTAACCTTAAATTTAAGGTTCAAGAAAAACTGGCCCAGAACCGCTAGTGCTTTTAGCGAGGCGACCACGCCCAAAAATTCTATTATTTTTTCCTCAATTAATCGTGATCGGAAAATTGTATTTGATACATGAATTTGGGATGCCTTGAAATGCTGAACAAGATGGCGTCTTCAAATTAAAATTCCCTTCACGGGTTAAAAAGTTCAAATTTTTTCGTGAATTTTAGCTCCCGTGAAAATGGGAATTTTGGGGATCGGATAGATTGCGTTGATTCGACTTTGACTTACCTATTTCAGGTTAGGTTAGGTTTGAATTGGTTGACTTAGGTTAACCTTAAATTTAAGGTTCAAGAAAAACTGGCCCAGAACCGCTAGTCTACCCTACTAATAGTATCAAATATTTTTGCACTCCTACATCTGTAGGCAAGCGCCAATAATCTATCAATAAACAGTATAATATATTATTTTGCACTCCTACATCTGTAGGCAAGTGCCAATAATCTATCAATAAATAGTATCAAATATCTTTGCACCCCTACGTCTGTAGGCAAGCGCCAAAATATTTCAATAAATAGTATCAAATATTTTTGCACTCCTACATCTGTAGGCAAGCGCCAATAATCTATCAATAAATAGTATCAAATACTTTTGCACTCCTACGTCTGTAGGCAAGCGCCAATAGTCTATCAATAAATAGTATCAAATATTTTTGCACCCCTACGTCTGTAGGCAAGTGCCAATAATCTATCAATAAATAGTATCAAATATTTTTGCACTCCTACATCTGTAGGCAAGCGCCAATAATCTATAAATAAATAGTATCAAATATTTTTGCACTCCTACATCTGTAGGCAAGCGCCAATAATCTATCAATAAATAGTTTCAAATATTTGCATTCCTAGCATCTGTAGGCAAGCGCCTCTAAGCAATTGATAAATAGTATCACGTATTTCCACTTCCTAGCATGTGTATAAGAGCCCCAGAAAATTTTTTGATTCTTTCAAATAATGATTTGTACTTTTGAAACTGGTATATAAATACCATATAAACTAGTTATATATTTGTTAATTTAGTGCAATTTTATTTTATATTATTCAGATGTATTTTTTATATTTTTATGTTTCTATTTTTGTTGAGGAGGATATATAAATGATTTGATTTAGTGAACTCTATTCTCAGTGTGTTGGAGCTTATGGCATTTTCACTGGCAACAGTAAATACAGCATAAGCTCTAAGCACAAAGCCAGTAGCCGAAGCTAAAGTGAGAGCCACTCCCACAATTTTTGCATAATCAATGTCTAATCTAATCTCTTATCACAATTACCAAACATAAAGGTGCTAACACCTGCACTCAACATATGTCGGAGACATCATTACTCCAGGGTTTTCACCTGGCAACCGGCATCTCTTGATCACAGGGTAACACAGTCCATGCACAATGAATGTGACATGAGAATCCTGACAGGGATCTAACAGCAAATCCCTATTTACATTTGTTAGCCTTATATCAACCCACCAGCTGCAATGAAATGTACCACACCATAATAAAATGGTTGTGGCGACTGAGCAGTGCACCCTGTTCTCCTTGTGGAACTAACAAGTAGTCACAAGGCCTTAGCGAGGAGAGAGACTCTCGAAGCATCTGTGAGAGCCACTGAACCCAGCCAAAAAACCATCAAGCGCGATAAGATTATGTCATGGCACAAATCAAGAGCCCGGATAGAAAGTGTGATACATGATTAACAACTGCAAATGCCCTACAACCCAACAAATCTCCATTCACGATTGTTAGCCTCATAACACATCCCACCAGCTACAATAAACAGTACCACTCCATCATAAGACGGACGTATAGCAGCGTTATCTGACAACTGCGGTCATGAACTCTACAAGAGAGACATGGACTCTCAGATGCAGACCCTGCCATCGAAGCCACAAATATGACTTTGTGGCACAATCCAAGAGCATGGTTGAAGAGTGTGGTACTTGACTAACAACTGTAAACCTCCTAGCATATGCAGGAGAATGGTGGGAAACTTCTAACCTAACTGACTATAAAAGCAAGATACATAATACCAAATCTCCAGTTTCACGTCCTGGCCAGTTTGTACTCCACCATCTTGACCTACTGAAGAGGTTACCGTGAAGTTGAGTCTTTTCATATCTCCTTCTTGAAGTAGGTTGAACTGATCAGTCATCCTGTTGAAAAAAAAAAATAGTTCAGTTAAGCTATTACAAATTTGGAGGTGTGTTGATTGCTTCAATTATATCAAAATATGTGGTGGTGTTACATTGATAAAAGTTTGTAAAGTTGATTGGAAATTGATATGTGCTGGCAATATTCAATTGACTATAGAATGTGTTTGAAGTGATGATGTTGATTAAGATCAAGTATCTTGAGCATTGAACAATGTGTCCTAATATACTGATACTGCATCATATGTTTTGCTGGATATAGTTGAAAATTCAGTAATACTTGTTCTTAAAAATGGAAAGCCATACAAAATAAACCAGTATCAATACGGCTCCAACAATAATTATATTGAAATTTTGATAGGGTAAAACAGCCACTTCATTCATCAAGTATATCAATGAACAATCTCTGCCCTTGAGAATAATGTTGGAGGATACTTGGAATGAATTAAAATTTCCTATTCAATCCCAATAAGACTATCATTAGTATATATTAGAATTAATTGGTGATCCAATGGAATTGAATTTGGAATGAGTCATTTCGATTCACTGGCATGGAAATAACATCATGATCAATTTAATATATGGTTCATGCCTGGTTTCTTAGTCGTTTAGAAAATCATTCAAAAGCTATTGATTCATTAGAGGCCCTAAGGCTTGTTTCACACATACCCAGCAGTTAGGTAACCATTATTGTTTATCCGGTATGATTACATAGTCCCATATAATGCAATGTTCGTACAGCTGTGCAAACAACACCAGTTACCCGACTGCCGGTGTGTGTGAAACAAGCCTTAGGGCCGCTAATGAATCAATAGCTACTGAATAATTTACTAAACGACTGAGAAACCAAACTTGAAAAAATATTTTACAAACTAGCTTCAAGTTAATAATCTTGCTAACTATATTCAGCAATGCCTGAAACGACGTCAAATAGTGGAACCCAATTTTATAATATCCTAAAAATAATTGTGAAATAATCAAAGAAATTGGTCAATTTGGGTTGCAGCAACATAATTTTGAGAAAATGTTGGATTAGTACAGTAGGCCTATCTATAGTCACTGAACATGTCAAATTGCAAGTGGGATGTGTATATATTTGAGTAGTGAGTAAGTGGAGTTTGAGCAAAAGGACAGAGATTAAAGATAATAATTAAATGAGACTGAAAAACATTTTCTCATTGAAAAGAATATGGATTAATTATCTATAAGGATTGGAATAGTTTGAATCAATTATTGGTAGATCATGGTTCAAATCAGTACGGTAGCTGCTGGCTTGTAAGAAACATTTCTTGAAATCATAAAATTAAATTAGCCCAGTATGCATACAAGTTCTAATAAGAGGTTTATCAATATAGTTACTAGTTACTTGGATGATCATCATGATATAAAAGCTCATTGAAATTCCACTAAGAGGCTACTAGTGTGATAACTAATTTTAATTTGATTATATAATATCACTATCAATTTATAATAATTATAATGTAGGCGACGACCAGTTCTGAACTTATTTTTCAAACAATGAATTATTTCTTTTTTCAGTCAAAAACAATTTAAATTCTCTGCTTTTGATTTTTGAAGGACATTTCAATTGATGGATAGTTTTAAGATTGACTTTTGAAGCACACTGTCTGGAAAATAATGTCCAAGGGATAATAGAAACAATAATAAAAATAAATTCATGAGAAATTTGAAATCAAGCAGCATTGGTAGATTAAAACTAACAAAATGAGAAAATGCATGTTCACTGAGAATGTCCCAATAAAATTTATAAATTCTAATGATCTATAAAATAAATTGGTACCGTAGTCAAGGTCAATGTATAATAATGAATAGCGAGAAGTCTACCTAAAAATGAATAACAATTCTTTCTTGGTTTTTATATTAAAAACTGTAGTTATTAAATAGTTTCTTAGCTTGGCTTTGAAATGAGTTAATAAAGGGGAAAACTAGTAGAGTTTACCCTACCCGAGTATTGAAACATAGTTATTGAATTAGAGTTGGTAACTGAAAATGACTAGACAGATTTCAAAGAGTTAGTGATGATGAACTTTTTAGGTTAAATTTTAGCCATTTCATTTTAGTTATTTCTCACTTCAAAATAATGGAGCAAAGCTATGCAATTAAGAAACTATGGTATTTAAGGGTGTCTTAAAATAGACTAAATTGCAAAAATTGATATGAAACTGCTTACCTTGTGAAAGATATCCAGAATTGATTTTCCATTTATTCATCACTAAATCATTTGAGCACTTCAGTATTTAATCAGTAGGCACTGTTTAAATAGCAAATTTAAGGTAACATTCCAGTGATGTGTGTTGAAAAATCTACTGGAGCACAAAACAGCTCTTCTCTCTATCAGTGCTAGACATCAACTGATGAAGGTTTGAGGTTTGATGATGGAGGCAGAAAATGGAGGCAGTCAGCTGATTATGAAAGCCGGTAACTGGTAGCAATGCCAACTTGATTATCATGTGGTTCTAGTTGGTATTACTGGGACTGTTTTTGTTTACAGGAGACTGAATCAAAGTGGACCCGGTTCATCAGCTGATGTTACCATATTAATGCTCTCAAATCAACAATATTGTCCTAATCGACAATAACTATAATAATTATTGTACTTTTTAAAACTATATATTTTTGGATTTTCAAAATTTTTCTTAGAAAAATAACAGTTTTAGATCAAATAGTATTGTTACTAGTAATACAGTCGTCGCCCTTCCACTTCTTGATTGCCCATTTTGTGCCAAAAGCGTTTTCAAGCCCCCCCCCCCCCCACCAACCAATTTGTAAAATCAGGTTGAAAAGTAGATTATTGGTTGAGTTTATGGGAGCCTTCTCATTTACTGGTAAATGTTACTGGTGGAGTCTGATTGGTCTATTCAAATTCTTCAACATCTTTGAATTTTAATAGACCAGACGACAGGGAAGTAATAGCCGTGAGCCGAAGCAGGTATCTGTTCAATCAGATGGGGATAAGCTGCGTTCTACTGGGCACTCTTTGTGAGGGTGACCGATTAGATCGGCCAGCAAAAAAGACACTGTTCTCTGCTGTAAAATCACTTCCCGGTGGTTCTGAACCCACCGAAAACTGGTTAAGTGGTAGATTGGACATAACTGTCCAAACTTCGCCACGTCAACAAATAAAAAAGTCATTCTATTCTAAAACTGTAGGTCCAGCTCATCAATCATCATCATCATTCAACTCATTACCCACACACAGGTCTCAGACCTATGTGGGCTTCATCCTCCAAAAAATGACACTGGTAACATTTACTGGTTTTGAAATCTTGAAATTTGGTATACATGACGAACTGCGCGTATTACTAATAATAATTACAGTATTTGACTTTATGAATAATTGCACGACTATGAAGTCAAATATTTGAGTAGAAAATTAAAATATTTTACTCACTGAGCACTGCAGTGGCGGCCGGCAATCAAAAATTTTGGTGAAGGACTCTTATATTAAATTATTCCACAGAAATTAAATTATTTTTTAATATTTGGATTTTCTCTTAGTGTTGGAGACACATTTCGACCATTATGCTAGAAATGGTGATCACATAGGGAGGTCAGCAGGATGGCTGTATAGTATATTCGTCATTGAATTGGAAGTAATTTTATTTATGATGTTGAAGATCCATCTTGTTTCCACTAATATGTAATATAAACTTAAAAAAACCACTTTTAAATGGAAATTAACTCACGTTATGGCGTGACGGCCGTTTCGCTCTGTTGTCTAGAGCATCGTCAGACAACCCACAGTACACTGACTTAAGGTATGAGTCTGAGGGTTATGTATGTTGGAATGGTGCTGGGGTGGGGGGATGAGTAGGCGGGAGGTTTGAAATTGGGATTATTTTGTCAAATAGAGTGTGTGAGAAGAAGTTAAGTTGATCATTTTAAATGTTGTCAGGTTCCTGCTTTGCATGTTTGTAAATCTCATATTGTTCTAAAACATTGAGTTTATGGCTTTTGTGAGTGAAGTGTAGTGTGTCTAAATTAGTGTCAATGTCTGTATAACTGTGGCCTGTTGAAATGATGTGTTCAGCAAAAGTGGAATGTGTGTTTGGGTGTGAGACTCTGATGGCTCTTGTGTGTTCTTTGAATCTAGTGGTGAATGTCTTGCCAGTTTGTCCTATATAGAACTTGTTGCAGTCATCACATTTCAATTTGTAAATTCCAGATCTGTTGTACTTGTTTTGAGATGTTGTCTGAAAATGCAGGTGTTTTTTGAGTGAATTATTTGTTCTGTAAGCTATTTCATGAGTTTCCTGAATGAAGCTGCTATTTTATGAGTTTTTTTTGTTGAGGTAGGTAAGTGTGATGAATGTATGGGGGTTGTCATTCTGTTTGTTGCTGGTGTGAGTGATTGGTTTTGTTGATATTCTGTGCAGTAGTTTGTCTATTAGTGTGTGTTTGTAACCATTCTGTTGTGCTATGTATTTTATAGTATTCAATTCTGTAATGTAGGTGGTAGAAGTAATCACAAACTCATTGTAATTGATGAAATACATTTTATTAAAAGAACGAATAGCGTAAGTAAACTCATTACATCATGAAAATTCAATCGACAATAGAGACATAGTACAGTAGGCGTTGTCTCTCTGGTGTGGCACAGTCTTGCCAACTGCATAAAATAAAACTAAAATTCATGTTGTACAAGGATATATGACACCTCCCCCCGTAATGAAACCTAGGGTGAATACCTTTCAGGAGGTTTTCTGAACCTAACAGGTCTAGCCTGTGGCGTATGGTAAATAGTATCTGTCACAATCGGTAATTTTGTAGAAACTGGCGTTGAATGTAAAACATTCTTGAAAGAATTAGAAAAGAAAGTAGAATCATCAACATCATTGCTTGTAATAGCTTTCGATTGTTAAGAAAGTACTGTTGATTTAGGCACAATTACATCAGTATCATAATGAACATTAGGTATATCAGTTGAAAAATCCTTTAAATTAATTTTACAATCCTTCATTTGATTAGCATGTCTCCTAATAGAAAGATTATCATCAGTAATGATATTGTACATAGAAGAACCAATTTTATCAGCTACAATACCTGTATTCCATTTACCCTTATTATTGTAAATTCGGTACATAACTCTATCATTGATATTGAAACATTTATCTTTAATTGTCTGTTTTTGCATTTCCTTTCTTTGAGTATCTAACACTTCGTCAGTAATATTGGGTAGCATCAAATCTAGTCTAGTTCGAATATTTCTTTTCATGAGTAAATTACATGGACTTTCACCAGTAGTAGCATGTGGTGCTTTTCTGTAGTTCATTAAAAAATTATTTAATTTGAACCGTAAAGTAGAATTTACAATCATACCTTCGCAACATTTAATTAATCCTGACTTCAGTTTGTACAAAACGTTCTGCCTGACCATTGGATGCAGGAAAGAAAGGAGCACTGGTAACATGCTTTATACCATTATTAGTACAAAAGGTTTGAAATTCACTAGAGGTAAACTGAGTACCATTATCTGATACTAGTGTAACTGGTAAACCAAATCTAGCAAAACATTCACGCAAATTTTCAACTGTTTCTTTGCTTGAAAGAGTTTTCATTATGTAAGTTTCAACCCACTTACTGTAACTATCAACAATTATTAACAGCCATAATCCTGGAGAAGGATTAGCAAAATCTATATGTAATCTTTGCCATGGTCCTGAAGGAAATTGCCATGGATGTAAATTCACATTAGACTGTTGTCTAGAATGGCGCACACAATGTATACAATTCTTTGTAACAAGCTCAATATCAGAATCAATATTTGGCCAATAGACATAACTTCGTGCAAGGCCTTTCATTTTTACAATTCCTAAGTGTCCTTGGTGTAGTTCCTCAAGTACTTTAGATTGTAAAGATTTTGGAATCATAACTCGTAAGCCTTTCATAATACAACCTTGTTCAACTGAATATTCAGCAATATTGTTTGTATTTTCACCATTTTCAGTACCTAAAATTTGTCGAAGTAATTTACACATATCTGGATCTTTTCTAGTTTCATGAGCTATTTGTTCCCTTGTAACCGGTAAAATATAAATTTGATTCATTTGTACAATTTGAACCTCATCAATAGTATTGTCATTAACCATTTCCATAGGAAATCTTGAGCAAAAATCAGCATTCATATGTTCAGTGGTCTTACGGTATTGTATGGTGTAATCAAAACCTTGTAAAAATAATGAATAATGTAATAAACGTGTAGCACTGATGGATGGAGTAGCAGCATGAGCATTTAAGATGCTTTGTAATGGTTTGTGGTCAGTCAGTAAAGTAAAATGACGACCAAACAAGTAATTAATAAAAATGAAATACCTATAAGTTTATGTTCGGTGTCCCAATTACATTAAGGTTAAATAATTCTAAAAAGTTGTTCATTTAAAGGAAGTGAAAACAATGAGTTAATAACTTCATTTGTAAAAGACAAAAATTCAAAATACTAAGACATTTATTGGACAGTAGTTAAACAACAGGTTATTTACTTAGTGATATCTCCCATAATCTTGGGAGAATTTATGTATGGATGAAGTACATAAAAGGCACACATTTCATGTATAGTTATTTACAACACACAACCGAAAGAAGTGTCTTTCAAAAACAACATAAAGATATAGTTATGAAAAATTACTGAATTTTTAGTATTTAGTAAGTTTTGCTATAGTAGTTCTTACTTATTAGTAAGTAGTTATCGTAAAATACATGAAAAACATCAACAGTTTGAAGTCAAACATTTTAAATTTGTAGGCTGTGACCATCTACAAGTTAGCTAGGCACCTTCTAAGCTTGTTAAATCTATCTCTCTAAACCCCACATAGAAGTTTTTGTCTTTGGGATGAGGAAACAGAAAAACTTTCAATTATTTCTTCGTTAGAAATAGACTCAAGTACATCTTTTTCTGCAGCTAGAACCATTAGAGTGGACAACCATGAGTCTCCCATAGCTGATCTGAGTCTGTTTTTGATAATTTTAAATCGACTTATTGCTCTTTCTGCTGATTAACTAGTAACTGTTAAGGAGAGTAAAGTTGTATAAACCACTTTCAGAGCACTCGCTTAGCGTCTTGCTAAGTTTGAATAATAACTTCCTGCACAAATCCTAAACATAACTATTTTAGCTAATTCATATTCAATTGTATAATAATAATTATAAATATATTTTCATTAATTGACATTCTATCTGGTGACTTCGTAGTATATTTTTGAATGTTGTCACGTTAAACACGGTTTCAATCAACTTTACCCCCCCCCCCCCAAAACGTTTTTTGGAACCCCCCCAAGAATTTCAATGACGCAGTCTGCGTCATAGCCCCCCCCTGTGGGCACCCCTGGCTAGGATAATACTATGTGGTTGCAAATGTGGTAGCATGTGTTTGAAATGTATTTTCCCTCAAACATGACGTAACTATATTCTCACTCTATTCAAGTAATAAAATCTGAGTTAAAGTATAAGTCACTTCTATTATTCTTTCATTCTTGAGTATTAGAGTTTATGCAATAAATTGAAATTTTTTGTGAAGTTTCTATGATATTCAAATATTAAAACTAACAATGAATTAATTTTAGCTTTTGTTCTTCTTAATAGAATAGGAATGTATTTTGGCTTCCCCAAACTTATTGGGTATTGTAGTGAGCATAAAAACATTTTCAACATTCATTAATGATGTTGGAAATTTTCAAAACACGTCCTCGGTTCAGTTCGTCAGATTTAATTAATTTTACCTTTTTATTGGGATACAGTAGGCTCTATTGATGGGAAAATGACATTTATTTGATAATTCGACGTGGGACTAATATGAAGATGTAGTGGGTCTCAAAATACTCTCAACCACCTTGAATAATGTTCGAAAAAATGCATTACTTCTCCTATCTGCACTGAATAAGATTTTCAGCAAATTTTACCTGCTTATGAGGATTGCAGTAAGGTGTAATAATGGGGAAGTAAATAATTTTCTTGAGACTGTTATAAATATGTAGTGGGCGTTGAAATACTTAATACCTTAAATAATGTTAGAAAAAATATAATACTGTACTTCTTTCCACACTAGTTCAGATTTAAGCCAATTTCACCGGTTTCCATTATTAAGCTCATTTATTCTATTTATTTGCTATTTATTCAATAATACGCCTTGGTACTATTTTGAAGATGTTTTGAGCATTGAAATACTATCATTTACCTTGAATATTGATGGAATGATTACAATACTTCCACTGTCTGCATTACATAATACGTCGGCAAATTTTACCTGCTTGTAAGGGCAGTGTAATGATGGGGCAAAGCTATCTATTTAATTAACTAAATATAATGAAGATCAAGTGGGCCTTTAAATACTTTCAACTACCTTGATTAATGTTGGAAAAAATACAATACTTCTTCTGTCTGTACTAGATAAGATTTCAGCCAATTTCACCAGTATTTTTGGATTCTGTAGGCTCTATTGATGGGAATATGCAATTTATATAATAATTCGACTTGGTACTATTGCGAAGATGGAATGAGCCTTGAAATACTTTCAAACTCCTAGAATTATGTTATACTCCTCATGTTTTCATTATATAAGATTTTAGCTAATTTTACCAGTATATTTGGATTCCGTATGCTGTATCATCAATGGGAAAATGCAATTTATTTAATAATTCAACTTGAAACTATTATGAAGATGTAGTAGGCTGTGAAATATCTAATATTCAAACTGACACTGACACTGAGAAAGCATTCCTCAAACATCTCCAATATATGGGAGTAAAACATTATATAAAAGTGAAATACAGTGTCAGTTTTAATATTAGATTGTTCCTTAAGTATTTCGTCATCGAAAACATCACAGCTATGAAATACTTTCAACAACCTGGAATAATGTTTGAAGAAATACAATACTAGGTACTTCTTCTATCTGCACTAGATAAGATTTAACTGTTTTTTTGGGGGGGCTTGAGAAGGCTCTATTAATGAGAAAATGCAATTTATTTAATAATATTCGCCTTAAAATACTCTCAACTACCTAGAATTATGTTGGAAAAATAGAACATAGCCCATGTCTGCTCTATATAAGATTTGAGCCAATTTTAACTGTTTATTGGTATTCAGTAAACAACATTAATGGAAAAATGGTATTTATTACATAATTTGTCTTGACTATTATGAGGATGCAGTGGGCCTTGAAATACTTTCAACTACCTACAATGATGTTGGGAAAAATACAATACTACTTCTGTTTGCACTAAATAAGATTAAAGCTAATTTTACCTGTTTTTAGGGGTTTCTTAAGAGGAAATGCTATTATGTAAAAATTTCCCTTGTGACTATTATGATGATGTAGGAGGCCTAATTAAATGCCTTTAATTACCTGAAATACTGTTGGAAAAGTACAATACAATGAGTCATCAAGTAAAAAATTATTATAATATTACTAGATTTAATTTTCAGTTAATGGATGAAGACAAGGAGTGGGGTCCCTCAAGGGTCAGTTCTTGGTCCATTACTCTTTCTTCTATACATTAATGATTTACCTTCATATCTGGAACCTGCGCACTGTGTGCTATATGCCGATGATGTTAGCATTTTATTGAAGACGAATAGTAATAATAATAATAATAATTTATTTAATAATTTCTCAAATAATCTTCTTTCTTGATTATTCAGTAAAGTTTGATGCATTCAAGTTTTGCGTAATAAATTTACAACTCTCAACAATAATGAACTTGAAAATTTAAGCTGGGGAGCATAGTTTAGAATTTATCAACGAAAAATTAAAAAAAAAATCAGCACCATCACATTTATAGCCCGGTAATTCCTTTATTTTTCATTTCAAAAACAAGTGTATAGATAATCACATCGTTTAGATAATTTTATGCTTTACAAAAAAGGACCCAAGAAAAATTCAGCTACGGTGCGTAATTTAGGAGCTATGAACGGAAAACTAGAGCTACACATTTTTGTTTCCAGCTTCTGCTATTTTTGAAAAGCCTGCTATTGATAGACTACTGGATTGAGAAAAGTGAGCGCTCGCACCATCTAGCGGCGTAATTGGAACTAAAAAATACATTGGTCCAGTTATTTGTAAATACCGACTGCAAAACTCATTATGTCGCAAAAACATATAGGTCAAAATTTGTAGAGAATAAAACGGGTAACAAAATATGTAATGACACATTCTCTCATATCTTCAAGCATAAAAACCTGCATATAAATAGTATCATGCTTCACAGTGCCGATGGTCACGATGTATTATCAGTTTAACATTAGGCTTCATATTAAAATATTGTACATTTCAAAATATACATTTTTTAACATTCAACACTTCTTATGACATATTGACATTTTAGCCAATTTTACCTGTTCTTTAGGCTTGAGAAGGCTATATTAATGAAAAATGCAATTTAATAATTCGCCTTAGGAATATTATGAAGATGAAGTGGGCCTTGAAATACTTTCATGTTCCTTGAATAATGATGGAAAAATACAATACTTCTTCTATTTGCACTATATAAGATTTTAGCAAATTTTACCTGTTCATTATGCTTCAGTAGGCTCTACTGAAAAATTCAATTAATTTAAAATTTCGCCTTAGGACAGTTTTGAAAATGTGATGGGCCTTAATAATTCGCTATTTATTGCAATTACCTAAATACCTAATAATATACTTTCAAATACGTAGATTAATAGTGAAAAACACAATACTCCATCTGTAAGATTTTAGCCTATCAAGAATGGAATTTAATGACTGTAAAAATGATGTAATAGGCCTTGAAATACTTGGAATACTACTTGGAATAATATTGGGATAAATAAAATACTCCTCTTACATGCACTATATAGGATTTTAGTCAATTTCACCTATTTAGAATAGAGAATAGAATTTATTGGGAATCAGTAGGCTGTATTAGTGGGAATATGCTATTTACTTAATAATTCGCCTTGAAAATACTGTATTATGAAGATGAAATAGGTCTTCCGTACGAATAATTATTTATTTGGTTTTTTCAAAGATTAACAATAAATTTACATATAAATACTGAAGGTCCGACTACACGGACTGTCCGTATAATCAGCTTTCATTTATAAAGCACAGTTACTGTATACTAGTACAATAGACAAAGCACCAGTTTTTAGTAAATACTGAGCGTAAAAATTGACCTGATATTTCTATTTTTATCAAGTTCTGGAAAAATAAAAATAATTGACAGGAGATCAGGTATTATTGTAGGGAATAAACAAAGTTCTAGGCGCAAAAATTATGTGATTTATCACAAAGATAAATTGTATTTTACAACATACATCATGACATCTGATAATAAAATATACATTTACAATAATAACTTTCAACATTTGTTTTGTTTAAACACTAGATTGAGTTCATTATTTATTTAGTTCACTACTGTAGTCTTATTAAAGTAGTCTCTCTTTTTTAACGTTTCTATTGTCCTAACTATAATACACTCTATTTTAATATTTATATTATATACCGTACAGTAATATTGTAACGTAAGTATAGAGTTCCTATAACGTTACCACAATGAGAGTTTCATATAAAGTCACCTTCGTGGGCTTGTTGTACTCAATAAAA
Source organism: Conomelus anceps (assembly GCA_948455865.1). Taxonomy (NCBI): domain Eukaryota; kingdom Metazoa; phylum Arthropoda; class Insecta; order Hemiptera; family Delphacidae; genus Conomelus; species Conomelus anceps. Next base: position 20,288,725 of record OX418216.1, read on the forward strand.
TAATTAAAAAATTTTTTTTTTCAACATATGTCCGGAATTGCTTTGTTACAGAATTAAGAATGGTGGAAGTTCGCAATTAGGAACATCAATTTAATCCTGCAGAAATTTTAGTGCCTTCATTTTTATTGTGATTTGGTCAGGTTCTATGTAAAATAGCTTAAAATCGCATAAACAAGTTCGGAACCCACCTTAACCTGTAGTTGACAACCTGTAAATGATCATCAACTAGACCAGGAAGAAAATTGCATTTGTAGGAGTTTTTTCAGATGGACGATTGACCTGGGTTCCATACATTGAGAAAATATGTTGTATAATTTCAACTGGGGTGTTTGTCCTGCGACAGCTTGCTAGATTAAAGTTACTTTTACAGTTGACCATGGACTCTTAATGTCACATACAGCATTAGGTATGCTACCTTAGTATGGGGCAATTCATCGAAACAAAATCTTGATAGGGTGTCTAAGATCCAAAAGAAAGCGGTTAGGTGTGTGGAAAGAGTTAATAGATCAGATTCACGAAGGCGGTTGTTCAAGAGACTTGGTCTCCTGACTGTACCTTGCTTATATGTTTATGAAGCTACTTCATATGTAAACAAGCGTGATATAAACCAGAACATTGACATACACGATTATAATACAAGAAGCCGAGGAGATTATCACTTGGTGAATCACAATAGGAGATTATTCGAACAAATACCTAGTTATATTGGTAGAATAATCTACAACAAGCTACCGCAGATTTTTAAAGTCTTGAAAATATAAAAATATTTTAAAACAACTGAAAAAATATTTAGTTGTAGAAGCTTTTTATAGTGTACAAGATTTCCTTTCAAAATTATTTTGACAAGTTTGTCAAAAACACACAAACTCAATAAAATTAGTATTTTTCAAAACATACCGCATAAAAATAGCAAGTTGTGTGTTCTGATTCATTAAAAGTAGTTTTTATGTTATTTGGGTGCATTTTCGCCTCTTATGTTATTTTTGCCATCTTGCGTTAACAATTAAATTCTGTAAAAATTGAGTCAGGTATAACTACATGTTTATTATACAATTAATCAAGTTAATTCGCTTCAAACTTACAATATTGAGTGTGAATTTTCAATGCAGCCTGAACATAACCAAAAACATTAGGTGTAACGCTAGTTCGTTTCCTAGGTGCTAAATGAGCTGGCAAATACGGCGGTCCAATGGCTCTCCTCACTTAACTTTATTGCCAAACTATTGATAATAGGATTTCAAACTTAAAAAATATGTTTTTGTGCGATTTTTGCAAATTTTGTTAAATATCTAAAAAATTATGTAGTTATCGACTTCTAAATGGTTTTATTCGATTTTCAGCTCATTTTACATCGAACCTGAACAAATTCCAAAGTAAAATGAAGCCACTAAAAATTTCTTTATAAGTAAACTGATGCTACTAACAACTAACTTTCGCTATTTTTAATTCAGTAACGCAGCATTTCTGGACCTATGCTTACATAATATTTTTTACAATATTTTGTGAGTACAGCAAAAGCCCACAAAGTATACTCTATGCGAAAAAACTCCGTATAATAAAGCCTCGTTTAATCATAACTACGATAACACCAACACTAACCTGAACACTCTATGCCTCTCCTTGCTCTTGATGCAAGATGTTATAAAGCGAGTTAACACATGGAGTGGTTTGGTTAGAATAATAGCGTTATCGTTATAGATTATACTCATACTCAATAATATGATTAATTTAAGGTACTTACGTACCGTAAAATATTATTGTACCTACGTTACAATATTAAGCTTAAATTACTTTATTATTTACAACAATCGAAAACTATAATACAACACAAATAAAGCTGAAGCTTATACCAATGGAAAATACTGAAAGCTTACTATAAATAAATGGATAGATTGTGCCAGGGATTTAAAATTTAGAGGAAGATAATTATTGGATTGCTTACATAACTCAATCAAATTCTCTACGGTACTTATTGGGTTGACCTTTTCTATAATTTTATTTAGAAAATAAAGCCCTGATTATTATTGAACACTTCTATAAAATCAATTAAATCAACATTAAACAATTCTATTAAATTTTGGTTACAATTTAAGGGGTCAGGATACAATTGTGCCATCATTTTCTATGTATTCGTCTTATGGTTTTAATTTTATTGCTATTTAAAATGTTTAATTATTCATGAAACTTGTTTTCTTATTTTGATAAATGAACACAATATCTACTTAAAAATTCATCCAACACGACTGTTTTTGCTTCTGCACGATTAATTTACGGTTCAACTTCAATCTATTGATTAATATAATCAATTTTCTGCTTTTATCAAGCTTGAACTGTTGATGCATTTTGTTTTCATAATTATGTAGGCCGTTTTGGATACGTATTTGGGTGTACCCGTCATGGGTATAACGCTATGGATTAGTGTATAATATAATTTGTATAATTTTGGGAATAAATAAATACAAATAAACTCAAACTTTCATCTCTGAATGTTTCAAAAACAATGACAGTTATCCCGAACCCCCCAATTTCTCCCCGATTTTCTTCTGTTGACAAGAAAACGTCTTTGAACAAATCACAACAAAAATTCGTGTACGAAATCTTCGAATTTGCTTAATAATATATGAGAAAACTGTAATTGATAATAAATATAGAAAAAATTGTCAAATTTATTGAATAAAATGGGGAAAACCCGTAATTGATAATAGCTATATTTTTATCATATTTTTCAATAAAAATTGTTCTTACTAGTCTTTACATTGCAATGGAAGTTCAATGTAATTGGTTGCTGCTATTCTATTAGAATGGAAGTAAATTATTAAATTTAATGCACGTATTTTTAAATGTTCCTCCAGTGTCTCTTGAAATGTCTATATATTGAAATGTCTAAAAGTATATAAATACATCATATTTCAAGAGTCCCTGGAGTCAAGAGAAACTGGAGGAACGTTCAGAAATACGACCCTAAGTCTTTCTGCAGGAGGATAATACAAGTTGGTTATGAAGACAAAATAGATAGGACAAATAGACAGTTGATAGCACTTAGAGGAATTCGAAATTAATAAATTAGGATAATACAGTTAAAATTCTGTATAACAAACTTCCGAATAACGAAATCCTCTATGTAAATAATTTTTATGTTGTCCCTTGAAATTGCAATCTTGGCAAGACGACCTGTCATTAACGAATACCTCTCTACAACGAATCATTTGCCTGGATATTCGATTTTTTATACAGAACTTTCAATAAAATTTAAGAAGCGTGTACACTCGCCATAAAAGTGACCAGAAACAAGCATCTAGCCTGGCGCAAATAGAACGCAGTATTTACGATGCAACCTCGCGTTCGTTTTTGTGAAGTACAGAATTAAATGGAGCTTCACAAATAGAAGCGAGTTGTGTTGAATACATTAATGTTGTGAGTATATAATTAAATGGAGCTTCACAAATAGCAACGAGGCTGTGTTGTAATGCGTTGAGGCTGTGCGCAGGGTTTTCGATCATAATTTTTTTCGAAGTTTATTGTATTGGTATCAGGGCTTTGAAATGTTATCTATTGCTGGGAGAAAAAGTTTTTTTCATCAATTGTTTTGTGAAATATGGGGGTTCAAGGTACATTTTTCGGTTTTGGGGGGTAATTCATCTCACCTGTGAGTGATTTTTAACTTTTGATGAATTGCCAAAACTAAGACACCTTGAGGAATAGAATGATATATTTTAAAATCAATCTAACAAATATTTTTCTTAAAATGATTTTTTTACTGAATTAAAAAAATTTATTTTGAAAAACTAATTGCTTGATCGGAAGAAAAAGTATGTCATTTAATTCCTCGAGATGTCTTTTACAGAAAATTTATCAAATGTTTAAAATCACTTGCAGGTGAGATCAATTACCCCCAAAAACCGAAAAATTTAAACTTTAAACCCCCAAATTTCTCAAAATAATTGACGAAAAAAACTTTTTCTCATACATAACATTTCAGGTAACAGATAAAATTTCAAATCCCTGATAACATCCAATACAAAAACTTCGAAAAAAAATTATGAATAGAAACCCTGCGCACTTGAGGAATAAAATGATTTATTTTTAAATCAATCAAACAAATATTTTTAATGTTGTGAAGCACAGAATTAAATGGAGCTTCACAAACAGAAGTGAGGTGAGTTGTAATGCAACATTACTGTTGATTTATTCACTAAATTTTACAACATTTTCGCTTCTATTTGTTTCTACGCTTCACAAATAAGTGTAGTGGTGTATTTGCACCTAGTCTGCTTGTTATAGAATGTGGTGATTTTTTCTCTGACAGCAAACTTTTCATAAAATACAGAGATTTCCAAAAAAATTACAAATTTCAAACATTTATTTCTTCTACATTTAAAAAATGTAGAAACATAATTAAAACTTCAAACGTTCATAGAAAGAGGAAAATATTTAAATATTTCATTAGTGAGAGATATATTCAATGATGACTTTTCCTGCTCTAATTATAAAAATCTTTTCAATTCAACGTTGAATGGTTTGTACGTTACAGTATATAAAGAGCTTTCCATTAGTATCATCATTGACAAAAACATCGCGCTTGGAATAGTTTATTCATACTTTTTTATAACTTTTATACTTCAGAAGAAATCATTTTTTTAAATATGATCCTTATTTTTGAATTACTCTGTATCACACATCTTCAAATGGTAAATTAACATTGAAAAGAAGACATAATCGGAACACTAGATCGGGAAATTGCAAAAATATTACGGAAATTTAAATTTTATCTGATTGTCAAAAATATCCTTTCAATATTTCTTAATGTTTGGCTTACATCTTAATAAGAGAAGTAAACTATTTACAAAAGTTTCCTAAATAGTTGTTCAAACAGCGAGAGCTAGATCGATATTAATTGCATAGATCTAATGCTAGGAGCAGTGGGAACTCTAGATATATCAAATTAGAGAGACAGATTTGCTATATCTCTCGTAATTAAACATTACAAAAGTTTCCCAAATTCTTGATCAGACTACCGATATTAATTGCATAGATCTAGTAATGAGATAAGTGCGAACTCTAGCTAGAGCGATATTTGCTTTAGCTCTCGTAATTAAACATTACAAAAATTTCCCAAATTCTTGTTCAATCTACGATAGCTGGATCGATATTAATTGCATAGAACTAGTGCTAGAGCCGTGTGAACTCTAGCTAGAGCGATCGATTTGCTTTATCTATCGTAATTAAGCATAACAAAAGTTTAAATTCTTGTTCAAACGGCGAGAGCTAGGTCGATATTAATTGCATGGATCTATTGCTTAGAAGAATTTGAACTCTAGCTAGAGCGATAGATTAAATCTTGGTCTAGCTCTTGCCATAAAATATTATTTGTAGAATTGCTTTTTTTGGGAGTGCTTATTTGAGCTCTGTGTTACAGTTTGAATATCTATATATTCCAATCCTAAGGTAATAAGTGGATGTCGATAAATATAGTAATAGTCTATTTTTTATAGGTATTCATGAATTGACTAGTGAAGTTTCATCAATATCAAGTAGAAACTTTGGGGTACTTTAGGCTAATTGACATATATTTATTTGCAGTAGACTATTACTATAGTCTATAACTTGTCTACATACTCTATCACATGCTTCTAGACAAGTTGCAATTTGCAAGTTGCACCTATTACAAAGGGTGAAGTTAGGGGAATTTTACTCATTAAAATGTAAGTGCAAACTTCTAAATAATCTGAGACTTAGAACTTATTAAATTCTTGTCCGTAAGGAGAGAAAAATTAACGCCTTAATTATGAAATACCGTTCATATTTGGTACGGCGCAGAGTAAAATATCAGATTTCAGATATAAATTATTTGAATAAACTGAGACTTTGAACACAATAAAATAATTGCCTGAAATGTAGCACTAAGGAAGAAATCAACGCAATAGTTAATTCAAGTTAGGTTGATATGGTTAAATTGTATTTCAAATATATGTAAGGGTTTCCCCACCAATAAAAGCGATACGCTTATTATTTTTTTACCGATAAGTGGAAGTAAAAGTTTACAAGATGGGAAAATTTAGAAAAATATACAATTTTCATTAGTTAAATGGTAAATTAAATTATTCATGATCCCTATTTTATGGGTTTGATGACTGGGTTTGAGATTTGAATGACTACGTTCAACATCAACTCAAATTTAAAATTTTCTTATGTAAGTTATTATGTTTCTTAAAAACACATTGCATTAAAAATACAGTTAATTAAAAACACACATTAAAAATAAAAACAAGCTAAACACTCAAGAGTTTCGAGTAAACAGGGTACTTAAGAAGATAAAATTATGATTTGAGTTTCTTTCTTACAATTTGAACTTGGCGATTCTAATTTAAACCGAATTAAAACCCAGTTTTGAGCGGATATTTTGTAGATTCAGCATTAATTATGTTCAAACCAAATTAAAATTTAATTTTGAGTAAATATTTTATAGTCAGCATGAATAATGTTTTAATTGTAGTTTATCAGAGAATACTGCGAATAAATCAAAAGTTATGGAACATTCAACTTTGAATAATTTTGATTTTAAGAAATCTAATATTATAAGGGAGTAAAATGCAAAATTTTATGAAAAATTGTTATTCGATGAAATAGATACACATCGAATAAATAGAGGAATGTAATTATGTGACTAAATTTCATTTCACATGAAATTATGTGATGAATTTAGCAGCTATAGAGTGAATAAATTAATATTATTGATGAATTACCACAAATAATGACTGATGATCAACTACAAACAAATTTAGAGAACTATAAATATATATTGGTAAATAAAATTTAAAGATCTATAAAAATGGGCTTCATTAGTTCAGAAATTCACAAAAATGTAAGTCATCCCCCACTAATATTGAAAATTAGACATATTCCATTTTAAAAACTCAATCGGCATAAAAAGTGCTTATTTTTTGTTTCTTTCTCCTGTTAAAATTATTTCTAGAATGAAAGATAACAGTAAATTATTAGATTTGACTCTTCTACTCTAACTTCAGTAAAATTAATATAAAAAAACGATAAATTAGTAAAAAATGTTTATTTGGAAATGAGATTCTACCCAAAATAGAAGATTATTAAAAAGTTAAAAGCATTTGTAAAAAGTTAAATTAAAAGTATTGGAAGATAAACTGGGAAGATTTTTATACAAATTTATGGGGTGTTCATTTACTGGGGGCTCTTTTTCGGAAAATAGAGTGCTTTAAATAGGTTCGCACTGGGTAATTACTATGTACAATAGGCTGCTTATTGGGCCCACTAGAGGTTAATGTACACTTTATGTACATGTGGTGAAGCAGGTTCCAAGATAGCGGACTACTTTGAATCCATCCTAGCTCGAAGTCTTGCGTGCACTTGGAGAAATTCGGGCTTTTCTGATGAGGATTTCGACTCATTTTCGAGACTTCCTTTCTCATACTGTAAACACACAAAATGTAGATTATGAGAATTAATTAAAATCACTATAAAAAATGATCTGGTACAGATTAGTTCACGAATTCGCTATTTTATTGTTACTTTAATCTGAAGCAACTAAATGATAAAATAATTGCTGAGATTGAAATTTTAAGATCTATTTTAACCTGCATTTTTAATGACATTTTTTAGAATATGAAGAAAATAGATGAATGGTAGCCTATAGAGGATACGCATAAAATAGTCGAGAACTATGACTATTCAGAAACTTAATGAGAAGCTCATTCTAAGTGCAAAAGCAATAAAAAAAGTTTAAAGTTCATTTATAACAAGTTGTTTTCCAAGGAACTGACAAAATTTGTCGGTTTGATACATTTAATGTATAGAACATACTTTATTAATTTCGAATTCCCCAAAGTAAATTATACTGAAGACTTCCGCAATGGCGGATATTGACAACATCATTGAATAGCTGATGGAAATCGATGAGTGCTACAACGAAATTAATAAATCCCGTTTGATAAATTTGTCAATTTGATAAATTGTCAGCTCCTTCAAAAGCAACTTGTGATTAAACGAGCCGATATGGCCAAGTCTAAAATGATTGCTGTTATACAGAAAGGGCACTGTAGTCTATTGGGAGGTCCGCGGTTTGATTCCCGGTGGTGGTTGATATTTTTGTGTAGTAGCGTTCATCGATTCCCTTCAGCTATTCAATGCTGTTGTCAATATCCGCCATTGCGGAAGTCTTCAATATAATTGATATCCCTTTGAGGAGTTCGAAATGAATAAATTATGTCTCATATAAACTTTTTTTTATTTTCTTTGTAGTGGCGAAGGTGATATTGTGGAAGGTATTCATAATGAATAATAAGACGAAATTGTCACAACCACATTTATTAAAAATTTGAGAAACTAGTTTCGGTTGTTACACCATTATCAATCTCAATCAAACTCTGAGATTGATAATGGTGCAACAACCAAAACTAGTTTCTCAAAGTTTTAATAAATGTGGGTGTGACAATTTTGTCTTATTATTCATTTTTTTAAAAGGATGAAGCCCACACAGATCTGAGACCTATGGGTAATGAGTTGGATGATAGCGATTGATGGGATGGACCTACAGTTTTAGGTAGGTTCCAAACCACCGGGAAGTGATTTTACAGCAAAGAACAGTCTTTTTTTGCTGGCCGATCCAATCGGTCACCTTTACAGGGAGGGCCCAGGAGAGCGTTGCTTATCTTATCTGATTGAACAGATATCTGCTACGCTCACGGCGATCACTTCACTTGTGTCCTGAAATGCTTCATTAGCAACTAAGGCATAGATATCAGCTCACCAAATGAAGCAAAGCCTTCCTGAAATTCTGGCTAGCTAATTAAAGTGATAAATTCTATTTTTTGTACAAAAAATATAAAATTGTGAAATTCTTTACAAGTTTTATTCTCAATTTTGATCTGTTTCTTGGTGAAATTATAAGGTCATTTTAATATCCAAGCTGCACTTGGAAGGATGATCAGCTGCTATGATATGATATCTGCTCTACGATCAGTTAACCCGTGGTTCGGAACCCACCTAAAACTGTAGGTCCACCATATATTGACAGTTAAGTGAGAGAGAGGGCTGATTACTCTTCAATTTCTCCCTCCCAGAATAAAATAAATACGGCCAATCAGTTATAACACCATTGTATTATCATTCACCTCATTTCCCACACACAAGTTTCAGCCTCTTGTGGGCTTCATTAGCAGGACAAAACATTTATTTCAGCACTGCAGTTTATTTCTGTATGTAAGAACTTTCCCAAAATTTCTCAAACGGTAATCAATTGTACCAAATGTGTATGAAAATTAAGAATATTGTAAGAAATCAAATATCTACTTCATTATCACTTGCCTGATGATTAGGAACCCTATTAAAACTGTAGGCCGACCATTCATAGTGTCAATGAGTCTATTGTATCTATTACATGTATGAAATTCCTCCACATATAACTGTATAACATGTATTTATTCTTGTGATAACTTGTATTCTTTTATAAATGAATTGTATTACTATTGTTTAAATTGTATTAGTTACAATGTATGACATAGTGTCAATGAGTCTATTGTATCTATTACATGTATGAAATTCCTCCATATATAACTGTATAACATGTATTTATTCTTGCGATAACTTGTATTATTTTATAAATGAATTCTATGACTATTGTTTAAATTGTACTAGTTACAATGTATGACATGTAATAAAGATGAATATGAATATTTATATCTTAAGTCCATATTTTTCACAATTTAATAAAAGTTGTTATTAAGACTTCGAATATCAATATCATAATGTACTAAGTTTTTGTCTTGACTGCCTTAAAAATTATCTTACATCGTAGTTGAATTGTTTTTTCTGATTGCATTATTCTACCTTTAATACTTCTGTAATTGACTTATCAACTCTTTTCATACTTCATGTTATTGTAATTGCATCTAATCTTTTGTGTCATGAGGGCAGAAACGGGTTTATCCTAATGCTCTTACATATTAAAATTTGACAAATACAAATAAATAAATAAAATAATCATTGTATTATCATTCACCTCATAACCTAAACACAAGACTCAACCTCATGTGGGCTTCATTAGCAAGAAAAAAATAGCTGTAGGAATATCATTCTGCTCAATAAATATCCATGTGAGAAATACTGTGTTCTCTTTATAGAATCAATCACAATGACATTAAAAAGTACAAGAGCCCAACCATTATATACATGATTGAATGTGTGCAATTAAATTTACACAACATTTAACGAAAATATTGAGAGGATAAATACAACAATTATTAATAATTAAAATACAGTTACCAATTCAGGGAAAACAACAAAAAGACTGTATCAACGGAAATTGAGGAAGATACAGAATTAAACATTCTGATAAATTTTATATGAAAATATAGGTATGGCAGCATAAATTCCTTTTTTCAAAATTTAAGTTACCATTAATTTATAACCACTTTATGGGGGCCTGCATTACAGAGGAAAACATAAAATAAATAGAAAATTTTCTACAATACCTATTCTGTAGAAACAACCATTGATATTTCTCCTTGGCCTTGCAACATTGGTCAGATCAAAAAAGGGCAAATTGTTCAATAGATCACCTCATAGGGCAAGCCCCTCAAATGTTGATTGGAAAGTGGACAGAGGACAGATTGTTGAACAGATATGGACAGATCAACTCATACGAAATGCCTCACCAGTGTTGATCAAAAATTGGAAAGACTTTTGGACAGATTGTTGAACAGATGAGGACAGATCGCTAGATAGGGCATGGCGAATGTTGCACAGAAGTTGCACCAGTCATAAACATAACTTTAAATGGCATAGAATTTAAGGACTTCCTGACTGTACCTTGCTTGTATGTGTATAAAGTTACATTATATGTGAAAAAGAAAAAATGGTATAAACAAAAATCTTGACATATATGATTTATATCACACGAAGCCGAGGAGATTATCACTTGGTGAGTCACAATAGCAGTTTATTCCAACAGAAACCTAGTTATATTGGTAGGGAATTCTATATCAATCTATAGCTTTCTAAAAAGTCCTGGAAATATTGAAATATAAAAAAATAGAAAATATTTAGTTGAAGCTTCTTGTAGTGCACAAGAGTTCCTTTCAGATCTAAATTGAGCCTCATCTCAACTAATTTAAATTGCAATTAATTGTGGTAACTAGAAATAGGAATTGTAATATTAAATATAATTTTTCACAAATTAGTTTGAAGTAACTGACACATATAAAGAAACAGAATTTTGTAATTTCGAATTCCTCAAACTATTAGTCTTCAGTATATTCGACAGTATATTTCGACGAATTCGAAATTAATAAATTCTGTTTTTATAATATTATTATTGTTCACCTGACTTGTCTTGTACTCCTCAATCAGAATTATATTGGAATGAAATTCTGTAACGAGCTAACGCAGTTTCTAGAATCTTGAAATATTGAAGTACTGTATTTTAAAAATAACTAAGAAAATATTTAGTTGATAAAGCTTTTATAGTGTACAAGAGTTCTTTTCTAATAAAAATTGACCCTCACCTCAACTGTAGTATTGTAGTATTGTAGTAACAAATATGAATAATAATGGAAATATTGTATGTAATTGTTGATCTGACTTGTCTTGTCTCATACTCCATGACCCGTCTTCAAGAAATAAAATAAAAAATAAGAATAATTAATATAATTGTTGATCTAACTTCACTTGCCTTATACTCCATAACCGGAGTCTTCAAGACGTAATCTCCATAACAAAAGATTATAATAGATTATTATCTAAGCACAGATTATAATATATCGTATATTCAAAAGTATATACATGAATGAAAGTTTTTAATAGCTATAGATATAATACCACCATAATACTCACACTCTCGAGCTTTTTTGCCCTTTCTTCTATTACTCTTTCCAGTGGTGTTTTTTCCTCCTGCTTCTGCATTTCTAAGTCTTTTCTCGCCTGGTTTTCTTTGTGCTTTTCTAGCGCTTTTTGCAGTTCAGATTTCTGATTTAGCACATTCTTTCCTCTAAAAAACAAATAAAATTACATGAAAATAAAACAGTGCACTACAATTTATAACCATTTATTCATGAAAATATCAATTTATTAATCGAAAGACTGAGGGCTGTATTTATGAAAGTTCCCTCAGTTTCTCTCTTGACTCGAGGGACTCTTGAAATGTAATGTATTTACAGATATTTCAAGAAATAACCGGGGAATATGCTCTCCAGGGTAAGGCGGGTGTGTAATTTTTGAAATTATGGTCGTTTAAAACGTGTTTTTAGACAAATTTAAGTCTTTTTCAGACCACAAAAATATGTATAGAATACAGACCCCATTGAATATTTCAAACAATTTAGTTGAAAATAAATTTGTGATTATTTATTTGAAAATACAAAAACGGAAACATACAGGATAATCCCATTATTTGCTTCCATAACTCATACAATAATAAAAACGTAATTCTATGTATAAAGAGAAAAAACACAAATTAGAATAAATGAAATGCGTATAGAGAAATAAAACTAAAACCAAATAGTGCATGCCGAGGCAACATAGCCTGAAAAATTAATGATAAATAGATTGAAATTATAATGATAATTATAAAATCTATAGAGGAGAAAAAGAGAGAAAAAAATTAAATAATTTAAAATTGAGTTATTCAGTTATCAAAAAAACATTCTAGCTCATTTCGTTTTGATATTAAAATATTAAAAAATGCATATTTCAAAGCTGTAGATAAACTAATCTCGACAGAAAAATAACCCAGGTAGTCGGTAGAAGGGTGTTAGTCGTGTAACAAAAAAATAACACACATCATGATTTTTTAAAATTTGCTTTGTACAAAAACACCACAAATTACAAATAATTTTTTTTTTAAATTTCTGTAAAACTCATTTAATTAAAGAGAAAAAATGTTCAACTGTAACATAATATTAAACTAAAGTTCAAAGATTCACTTGTCAAAGAAAAAAATAAATCTTTGAACTTTACCGTAGAGAAAAAATTCGCTTTCTCAGAAACTTCGCTCATCTCATGGATTCTGCAAAACCGTGTCCCGAGAGGCGTTTTTGGGACACCGGGACATTGAGGGAAAAACCAGTGACAGTCTAGGTTTCCCGGGACGTATGAAAACATTCACAAAGTAACAGTCACATTCAAAATTGAGCACATTCGTTTGAAACTGAATTTTTAAATTTCGAAACTAAATACTCAAGAACTGAATGCTTTATTTGCTTTATTCTCTAAGAGCCTTGTATTTTGTAAACTATGGCTTACATTCTTTGGTTGAAGAGCAGTTCCCTGTGTAGGTTCTGTCGGTCGGCGGACTCCATGCATGGATTGTGTATTTTGCGGGGCACAATGAGCCCCCCCTCAGGCGGTGGAGGGGGTCGGTCGGCCGCTGTGTTGGCTCCCCTGCCCTGGTCGGGAATCATTATCATGCCACTCCCACTGCCACTGCTGTCTTCACTATCTGCGAAAATACACAACAAAACAAACAAAATTAATATGTAATTGACAAAAATCAATCACATACAGTACCTACAAAACACACAGCAAAAACAAACAAAATTGATACATAACAAAAGTTGATCACATACCGTACCTAAAATTCACACAAACTTAAAAATTAATATTTAGGCTAATTTACAAAAATTGATCATATATCTAAAAACAAACAAAATTAATACACAATCAACAACAATTAATCAAATACCTAAAAAAACACACAACAAATTAATACCTGAAATTAATCAAAATTAAATAAAATAAAAAAACTGATTCGAAGAAATAATAAATTAAGAATTTGACTAAAATATAATTAAATTGAAATTAACTCGTGAGTAAAATTGAGCACGAAGTCTACAAACAACAAATTTCACAGGAAATAAAAGATATTCATAAGTAAACGAATGACAAGTGAAAAAATTAATGGATACAATCTACCCTCAACACTTTTCATAAGAAATGACAAAAAACAAATTAAATTTATAAAATCTACATAGCAAATTCATGAGAACTAACAAATATTTATAAGTGAATAACAAATTGCAACTTATACAAGAAATTTCATGAGTGTATAATTTAATTATTCAAGGATGCTGCACGCTGCTAGGATGATCACAAAAAAATGGTGTATAAATATTTACAGAATTTTAACTGATGAAGGGGATACAAAACTTAGAAAACTTAGAAGAAAAAAACAGTTTAGCCAGTACAAATGTGTTTATGAATCTTATTAACGAATAATACTCATAATGTCACAGCCACTAAAATTTAGTACTAGAATTATTAATTAATAATTAATATTATAATTTGTATAAGTATTAGTTATATTATTGGAATTAGTATTCGTGGTTGTGACAACATTTGTATTATTCGTTAAGATGCATGCATCTAAAGTCCCATAGCCGATTTCGACTGTAGGTGACTCTCGAGACCTGTGTTCTAGTCCCAAAAGCGTACTACGCAAACGAGGAGTGAGGTTGGTTGCGATTACTTTCCTCACTGAGCGAACAGAGTTGTATCCATGCCAAGCCCACCGAAACAAATTTTGAAATTCTTTGCTTAACAGTCCAATTCCACGTTTACAAAGGGTCTGGCTGCACAAGTGAGTGTGTATACTATCTAGCACCTCCTGCGTCCAAGCCATCATTCTACACAGACGTTTTTGAAAAGCAAAGCAATTTTTGTATCTGAGATAAACAAAACTTAATTCACCACAAGCCACAATAAGGCAATAAGGCTTCCAATATGAATTTTGGAAATTTGTTATGTTTCATATTGTGGGAAATGTGTGATTATAAAAAATATTCCAAAACTGAAGAAAAACATTTCCACAAACAGTACATTGTCGAAATAATTGCAATAATGTACCTTTCCTTACCAAAATACCTTTTATGAATCAGTGAGTGACTCTATAAGAGCACGAGTGATACAATAGTAGGTATTACAATCCTTTCTTGAAATTCACGAACGTGACCAAGAATACAACACTGTAGGCCTCGTGATCCAGAATAGAGCTATCACGTGCTGATAACAGGTATTGAAGCCGTTCACCAGATATGAAAACGTGATTCAAATAAACGATACTACTATTGATAAATTATGTTTGTTATATCCTATATTATAATAAATATTTATTTGCTGTTATCTGTTCACCAACCTTCAAAAGGCTGGAGAATAATGGAAAAGGCTGGAGGTGAGAAAGGAGAATCAAGAGAAAAATGAAAAAGAAGAAGAACAAAAAGGAAAGGAGGAAGATGAGTAGGAGAAAGATGAAGAAGGAGAACGAGGAGGAGGAGAAAGATGAAGAAGAAGATGAAGGGAAAAGAAGAAGTAAAAGGAGGAGGAGGAGAAAAATGAAGAAAAAGATCAAGCAGCCATCAACAAGAAGACGGAGAAGAAGCAAAAGAAGTAGATGAAGGAGAAATATAAGAAAAAGGAGGAGGAGGAGGAGGAGAAGGAGGAAGAAGAAGAGAAGGAGGAGGAGAAAGAAGAGAAGGAGGAGGAGGAGGAAGAAGAGAAGGAGGAGGAGGAGGAGGAGGAGGAGGAAGAGGAGGAGAAGAAGAAGAAGAAGGTGCAGGAGAAGAGCTAATCTACTCGAACAGTCTAATTCATTTCAATGTTCCACAAAATGTCACTACGTCGTCACTATGTCTTTCTTTAGCGCCGGACTTATTCAACTTGAGCAGTCCAATTCATTTTAATGGTCCACAAAAAATCACTCAACGACGTCACCATGCTTCTCCATTAGATCCGGGCCTTTTCTAATTGAGCAGTCCAATTCATTCCAAAGTAATACAAAAAGTCACCTTTCGTTGTCACTATGCCTTTCTATTACAGCCTGGCCTACTCTTCTTAACCAATGTAATTAATTTAAATGTTTCACAAAAGCCACCCTGCTCCAATCAGATCCGAGCCTACTCTACTCAAACAGTCCAATTCATTCCAACGCTTTACAAAAAGCCACCCTGCGTCTTCACAAAGCCTTTCCTTAAGTGCCAGGTCTTACTCGAACACTCAAACTCATTTCAACGTTTCACAAAAACCACCTTACATCCTAACAAATCCTGCCTTTCTAAATGCACCAAACTTATTTTTTTCTTAAATTTGAATACAGTTAGGTAACATTTCTGACATAATGGGACCTGATAGGATTTTCAAATATTTTTTTTAAGACAGTACCTAATTTACATTACAAGTTTAACAGTGAGCTGTCTAAAAGCATTTCAAAATTTATTCAAACATAACTTTTCTCCTGGATCAGGAAGGCCAGTTTACACTTGACTGGTTGCATTAACAAGGTCTTAAATATTTATTATTCACTCCCTCTCTCTCTTTTTCTCACTCTCACTCCCTCTTTCACTTACACACTCAATCACTATATTCTTGCTATCTCCGTCTCTCATTTATTTCGTCTTTTTTTTTTTGTCCGAAGAAAGCTGTCTAATATTTTTTTTTATCGTAATTCAATTAGTATAATCAAAATTTCATCGATTTTTCTACTACTTCCTTATGGTATATTTCCGGAAACTCTACAACTCGCACCTTTTTTCAATTTCTACAATCCAGTTCCTAAGCGATAAGAAAATCGATAATACCTTGAACCTGAACTTGATTTGGTGCAGTCTCATTAGTTGAAGAAACTGGTTGGTTATGTAAAACGACACTAATGTTACATGGACCAGAAAATCTAACTTATGTTGCATTCTATAAGGAAAAAGTGCATTATGTCAGAGGCGAATGTAAGTAATTGATTCTTTATTTTGGTCGGATGATGAGTGAAATCTCATGAGTCTGAGACTCATGGAAAACAGTGACTGAAAAATGGATGCCTATTGGCTGAATTATTCTACAGAATGGCGTCCTGTACTGTGATTGGCTATTAGGCTCTCACACCTTCCACAATGGGAGGAGCTAACCAATGGGAGTCAAAATAACAATAAAAATAGCAAGCGGTTGATTAATAATAAATCAACAATAAGATAAAATAATGGGAGTTAAATTACTGTAAATGGATAAATTATGAAACGCATAAATAATATTATAAACATTATAACATAAATATTATTGTTGAAAAAATTGTATAGTAATTTCTTGCCATTCACGTTGATTTGATATTTTCCATAGCACTGGAGAAAATTATTCATAACTTATTTATGGAATTTTCATTTGATACCTTATTTGATGGAATATAGATGCTTCAAGTAAAAGAAGGTAATAAGGAAATACAAATACAATAACTATTCATCTATAAATTGAACGATTCTCTATCAACTTTTTTTATTTGTGTTATAGATTTAGAAAAATCATATTTCTGATACTGCTCGTTTATTGATACGATTTAGGAGACCTCATCACTGATTAAAAACTGTTTAAAACTTTTCTGCCAAGAAATTTCAAGTTCACGGGCTCACCTCCAATAGAAAGAGAAATTGCATTTGCATACAATAACCTTTGAAAATTGTATTTTTCAAAATTCTCAACGTCTGTGATTTTGTAAGTGGTGGTATGAACTTTTCAAAGAAACGAGTTCAAACAAACCCATCAAATATTTCCTTATATAGTACCTTTAAATTTATTTATTTATAGTTAGACTAACAATGAAGTCAAGATGCAAAAGAAAAATTTCAAAACTATTCTCTTCACAAATTTTGACTGTGCTTCATTGTCCACAACCTTGAGATAATTTTCACACTAAAAATTCTCTAATAAATATTATTACAACAAATATTCACTAATAAATTTCACTCCAAAAAAATAAAATGGTTCATTTTCACTTATTAATTTAAAAGTAGGCTACACTTGAAATGGAACACTTAAAAACGGTTTAAAACAGTATTAAATTTTGATAAAACCTTTTGAGCCGAAAAATACTGATCTTGTCGCTATAAAAAATATTGTTTACGGATACTGACCTTTTACGTTACAGATTCTAAATAACCGAAATTTTCAATTTATATTTAAAAAAATGTTTCTTCTAACATTTGGTGCAATAATTTATAGTTTCCTCACACAGCTTTGGTACCAGTTGTTAGCTATTAGGTAAGCTTCTTTATTAACAGAATTCTCTCACACACTATAAAAAACGATTCGCGATTCGGTGTTAGTTTAGATCATTATTAGTTTCTTAATGACAGACATGAATTGTTATCAAAGTCTCATGAGTCATGAGAAATATTTATTAATGCAACATATGCTGAACAACACTACATATTGCAGCATAACTAACACTAACACATGTTCCCATCTATATAGGTACTTCTCATCTGTATATAAATAGAATGTTCTATATACCTGTATATATCTCAAAACTGCATAAGATTAGCAGTACTATATCAGCTGAGAAATAGCAGCTATATCTACAGACTACATAATACATCCGAACATATGCAATAACTGACTTAGTATTCTACTATTGAAAACAATAATGTGCTTCAATTAGTTAATTACATGGGAAGAAATTCAGAAATTTACTAGATGTATGAATATACGCATACATGGGAATTTCTTGGACAGCACTGCTACTATGATAATAATTATGAATGTGTTGCACAACGAATTACAAACTAGTTTCATTAGTACTTTTATTTGTAGTTACTGCAAAACTCTCTTATGGAAGACAAGAAAAAAATAAATTATTTTTTCAAATCATTAACAAAATAACAACATGGAAGGATGAAACAAACTAACTTGTAGATTGCAATTTTGATTTGTACAAATTGCTAGGCAACAGAATGCTGTATATAACTTAATATTGCTGTAAGAGCTGGTACTTATTTACTTACATTTGAGGTTCTCTTAATGGTTTGAGTCAAAAAAAAAAAAAAAAAAAATAGAAAGTTGAAATGAAGAAGGAGAGGAGGAAGATAAAGATGATGGAAAAGAAAAAGTAGAGAAAGAAAAGAAAAAGAACGAGAATAAGATGATAAGAGAGAAAATGGTGGGCGGGGGGAGAATACGAGGGGGGAGGGAGAAGAAAGATTGAAAAAATAATAAGAAAGAGTAAAAGAAGTAGAGTTGGATGAGAAAAAGGCAGAAAAATTGAAAAGAAAAGATTTTTGAAGTGGAAAAAGAAAAAGGAGTCGCACTAGCAAAAGAAAAAGAAAAAATAAGAAAAAGAGAAAAAAGAAGTAGTAGAAGTGGAAGAACGAAGGTGAGGAGGAGTAGGAGGTGGTGAAGAAGAAGGGGATGGAAGAGAAAAAGTAAGATTAAGGGATTAAGAAGAAGAAGGGGTAGGAAGAGCAGGAAAAGAAAAAAGAGGTGGTGGAGAATGAAGAAAAGGAGGAGAAAAAGAAGAGAAGAAATAGCAGAAGTAAAAGAAGTATTAGTAGTAGTAGAAAAAGCATAGGTTGAGGAGGAGGATAAATATTAGGAGAAAGAAAAGAGAAGGAGGAAAAGGAAAGGATAAGAAGAAAAAATAAGAACATGTACGATCCTCTAAAATTCTCACTGATTGTGTACGTCCAGTAGTTAGATTGCTGTAGTAATTTGATTATGATTATTTGCTTGTTACGATGTTACCAATTACAGTACGTTAGTTGTTATTGAAACACATATGGGCTGCTTATTATGGGTTGCGACGGTACTGATCAAATTTCACCTGTAATAATGTGGTTTTCATAGGCATGTGTTGTAATTGCGGTAATTTAAATAACTGTAATTGTGTGCCAAACCCAATACGAGTGTAATCACATTAACAAGGTGGAACAGAAAGTTGTTTACGATTTTGCATTCCGGAGATTTTAAGGCAGGATTCTTTGACAAGTCTTGAACATTTTCGAAAAATACGCAATGTGGCTTGACTATTAGAGCGAGCATAGCAAGCAAGCTAGGTGCCCGCTAGTTGTCAAAAAACCATCAATTTTTTCAAAAAAAATGTTTCCTAATTTTTTCATATTTTATCTACGACCATGTCATAATGTATATATACATTACAGTTTCACAATTGATGCCAAAACAGCTGTCTTTTCGAAATGCTTTTTGAAACCCGTTGCATAATGAGCTCATTATAGTACAGGTTCTACATTATAACACGGGTTCTGGACCAATCAGAAGCATTTTTGATGGAATCAATATCGTAATTCAATATTGTGAAACTATCAGCTGATTTGATCAAACTGCTACACCAGCTGCTTTAACCTAACAATCTACTATAACTTCTCGTATTTGAGATGAGAGGTTAGGTATCTCTGACAGTCACAGGTAAAATGAAATTGTTTTAATTAAATGTATACTAGTGGTCGTAGATAAAATAGTGTATGCAACGATTTTATTTGGCCATTAAAGCACTCGTGAGATATTTATAACACTCGCATTCGCTCGTGTTATAACTTCCATCTAACTCATGCCTTAATAAGGGTCAAAATAAAATCGTTGCATAAACTAATATTATAGAAACAAACCTATATAAGGCTTAGTGGATTGTATGTATTTAAAAAAAAATGATTGATTGAATACATAAATGATTATGGTAGTGGTGGACTTTTTATTCGATTTTCAAACTCTTAACTTTAAACCCATTCTATTCACCACGTGAATGAAAGCCCTAGTGATTCAGAATTCATGCAACTGATTAACATGATTAATAAAATCAGCTGCACTATCTTCATCTCTTCGCTAGTGACTAGAATGTTCAATGCTGCTAGACCAGACCACTCAGCCTATTTTCATTCATGACATTCCTGAGATATGTCTAGAATGAAATTGTTATGAACATTATCCAGGACCCGACAGGGTCCTATTGTAATCGTGCCGCTGTTTGCCCGTCTGTGCTCTAGCATTTGAAAGGAATATTCTAGACTCTTGAAACTTGGTATATTTTTTCCTCATAGACCAAGTGAGATCGCTGAAGATTATGGAGTTTGGGGGTCAAATATACAAATTACTAGTAGTTCTGTGAACAGTAGACCCAAGAATAAGGGTGCTTGCAAAGAGCAACATACTCGATGTACTCATGTACTCATTGATAATCACCATCGCAAAATTGAAATCAGTCATCAGACCTAATCCTTGATTCAATTCGCATAGTCTATATCATGTCTGTTTTTCACAAAAGGTCACTCTATATCACATCAACAGGGCTGTTTTTTTTTTAATTCGTGAGACAGCTGAAATTAGATTTCAGATTTCAGATGTCTGATGAATGAGTTTATAAAACAATGTTAATTAAATTTGTGTATCATTTACATCATTTACTTAGTAATCACTTGTTATTATACTGTACTTAATTGAAATATTATAACTGAAAAAATATGTTATTCATATGAATAAGGCTGAACCAGAGAATAACCATATGTTACGGCCCGAGGGCGTGAGGGCTATCTATAAATCTGATTCCAATTGCTGAATTGCATATGACGGAGAAGCTCATTATAAAAATCATATATTCCTAAGAAGAAGGTCAGGGTACCTTTCCTTTTCTCCTTATAATTATCCTTTAAATGCAACAAAATTTAAAAACCCTTAAACATAAATCCTACCGCATTACTAAAAGGAACATTCATGCCGAATTTCAAAGAAATCGGTTCATGCGCTCAGCCGTAAATGCGTTACAAACAAACAAACCGACAGAGTGAAAACGGACATGAAACAGAGACCTCTCTTCGTTCGGTCAATTATTATGCAAACCAGAATCCAGTATACGCTCTAGGTTCGAAAATCAAATCTTTGGACAGCTGGTTCATTTCGGATACAAAAAATTGAAGAATTACATTAAGGTTGCTGCTTATCCCAATTATTCACTTTATTTTTACAGAGCAAGCGTTGACGTTTTTAATTTTGAGTGTGTTAAATTCTTTTCTTAAATTATTTTAAATCGTGGAAGAGAACAAAATACAAGTAACAGTCAAAGGCACACATCCATAATCAATGAACTTGTAGTACAAATTACAAGTATTACGAAGAAGCAATTTGTGATGGCAATTTTACAGAACGGTATTTCCATTACTATAATATTGAAGCAGATCACACCTGAGGAGTCTGAGACACATTCCTTTACACTGAGAGGCTTACTCTGTAATTGAGCCTAGGCTAGCCTAATTTGAGGCCTAGGCTATCAGGCTTGAGCAGGTTTTCGGATCGGTCACGGTCCGGCAACGCTCCGTTCCTAAACGTTTCACTTTACGAATCGATTTCAAGAAACCGAGAAAATATCGCTAAACGGTGCTTCCTTCTAGGAATATCAGAGTTAAATTCCAAGTTATATTATGAGCATAAATTGAAGGATTTTTATGTTTTCATCATAAGGTGCTTGCAATAAAAAATCTTGATGCAACTCAATGATTACCACCATCGCAAAATTAAAGAGATGGTGTGGAATGGTGTATGACAGATAGGAGCAGCATGAATACCACCATTCCACTGTATGTGTTTGATTTTGACACTAATAGGACAAACATTTTCCACAGCTTATTATTGGCCAGGTGCGAGTAGAAACGCAGGCTGTGACGTGACGCAGGTGGAACAAAAATAAATGAAGAGTGAGGTCCAATACATTTCTATGTTACAAAAAAAGTCACCCCACGACAAATCACAAAACTTGCACAAATAAAATCGAGGATATTGAATATTAAAATATTGATTATTTTAAATTTTTCAGTAGATCAAATGTCCCTTTTCTATTTTATTATAGGGGGGGGGGGGGGGGGAGATTAATTGAATAAAAAATTACCTTTACAGGAACTAGAATGAAAAAGAATAGGCTACACTAATATTATAATATTTAATAGGCTACACTATACTAAAAATTAACAAAGTTTCAGCTTTTAGAGATCGAGTGAGTCCAGTTTCTGTTGCAGTTTACGACGGCCATCTTAGTTTTTGCTGACGTTAATTGTGATCATGCATTATTGTCGCAAGACTTTCAAGGTCAGATGGGTCACGGTCACGATATGGACAAGTCACGGTCACCGCTTGTAAAATGTATTGCATTTCTTTGAAAGCTGCACCTGGTCCTGGATGTCTTTTCTGCAAGGCATCATCTTTCACTCTTAACTGCTTTTCTTTCTTTCTTTCTCTCTCTCTCTACCGGTTAAGTGTCAAGAATGGGCGAAACTTTGTCCAAACTTCGCCATTCCATGTAATTGCATCACTTAGATTGTCATCATCATTATCATTAAGATCATACAAATAATAATTGTACATAATTTTTAGCACTACAAAAAATATAATCTACTATATAATAAATGCTGTAGGCTACTACAAAATATACTATATAATTCACTTTTTTAGTAAGTTTACTATGATAGTATCTATTTGATGTTGAAAATTTTATTTTCAACTACTTTTACATGAATAAAGAAAGATAACCTAATCTGATCTAATCATCTACATACACTCTTATCTCATTCTCTATCAACATATTTTGCTTCTCACCTGACACAAAAAACCGATTAGATATTAGATTAGAGTAGACTATACACTTATGTTAGATTATATTTGAATTATTACATCTGATTGTAATAAAATATAAGTGTGCATTCAACATCTTGTAAAGAAAGATTTTCCAGTTGGGTTGTGTTACTAGGAGCAACCCCACATTTTAAAGTGTGTCGGAAAAACACGATTTACAATAATATATATTTCAAGGTAGTTGAGCGCGACCAGGCAAGTAGGCGAGTAAATAGTGTAATCATTAATATCGAAGCTTGTTATTGAGAGAAGAAGGGGCAGAAGAAGGAAGATGAAAAGAAGAAGAAGAAGAAGAAAAAGAAAAATGGAGAAGAAGTAGAAGAAGAAAAAGGACGCGGACAAAAAGAAAGAAATGTATGATGAGGAGGAGGAGGAGAAGTAGGAGGAGGAAGAAGAGAAGAGGAAGAAGCACGAAAAGGAGGAGGAGGGTGGAAAGGAGAAGAGGAAAAAACAGGAGAAGGAGGAGGAGAAGAGAAAAAAGCAGGAGGAGGAGAAGATGGTGGGGGCGGAGAAGAGAGAGGAGAAGCAGGAAGAAAAGATGGGGGTAGTGGGGGGTGGAGGAGTTGGTGGGGTGGAGGAGGAAAAGGCGAAGAGGAAGAGGAGGTGAGGAAGAAGAAGGAGAAGATGCAGAAGAAAAGGAACAAGGAGAAGCAGTTCTGGCCAATAATTCCTCTCATTCTTCTTGCTTTTCCTCTTCTTCTTTTCCCAACAACAAGTGTGAAGAAGTAGTTGCAAAAGAACGAGAAGTAGAAGGAAGAGAAGAAACAGTGATAGAAAATGCTGATGAGGGGAGGAGGAGAAGATACGAAGGATGAGGAGAAGATGCAGAAGAAAAGGAACAAGAAGGAGCAGTTCTCGTCAATAATTCTTCTTCTTCCTCCTCTTCTTCTTGTTCTATGCCCAGCCTACGGCAATTTTCAGCTTGGCTGCAATCCATCTTTACTGCTGGCATTAAAACGTTAGGAAGTGATAATCCTTTTTTTAAACGCGCTTAAAACTTATAATTTGTTCCGGCTTTCACTCTTGTTTGAAGCATCAAGTCCCCCCACACTTTTCATCGCAAATAATTCATCGCTTTTTGATACTAGGCCTATACAACTGCCTACTACAACTGCGTTTCGCTTCATTTCTGCCAGCCTTAAAAAATACAGCTTAAAAACCAGGCTTTAGGCTTAATAGCCTTAAAAATGATGATGACTCATTAGAATATTCTACGATGAGCTAATGTAAGTTGATTATGTAAGTTTAAAGATATGGTTTACTTGGAAAGATTGCAGTTTAAAGTACCTTGATACTTTCCCCATTATTCTTAGTTTTTTTAATAAATCATTTGCCATTTTTGACTCGAAAGTTTCAAAACAATTTGAATATTTTTATAAACTTTAAAGCTCTCATGATACAGAGCCACTGCAGTCGCAGTCGCGAGCTACAATTTAGGTTGAATTACATCATCTGACCAAGCTCAAAAATGCCAATGTATACGAAGGCATCAACATGTTTGGAGCCACTAGCTGATTTTTAATTAAATTTACCTAGCTGATGTAATTTACCCTTGATTGTGGCGCGCGACCGCGACAGAAGTGGCTTTGTATAATAAAAGCTCCAACAGTTTTTTTAATTTTTCGATTCGAGTGAATTTTAAAATTAATAGCCTTCAATTGAACTGAAACGAATTATTATTTTTTCGAGTGAAGTTTCGGTGAATAAATTTTTTATGGGAACTAGCCTCAAAGTTTTGGATAATGTAGCCAAGTCAAAATTTGCGAAGAGAGCCGTTTTGACTCTATTGCACCATTGCATTCATTGTAATTTTGACTCAATAGATACATTTCCGAAAGTAATGAGTGAATAAATTCAAAATTTGAGCGGTTGAAATTAATTTTACCATTTGAACAAAGATTCATATTGCCAAATATTGCACCACTTAAATCAATAGCCTACAAATCACAAATTATGATGGTTCGTTGTGAAGTTGACATCATGGACAAGGTTCATTATGAAGAATGACTGTGATGGCAGATTGCCTCAAAATTGAAGTTAGCCACCCTTATAAACGAACCTATATTCGTGATTCGCATCGACATAAATAATTGACCGAACGAAGAGAGGTCTCTGTTTCAAGTCGACCATTTTGCATCTGTCTGTCTATCGGTATGCGGCTAAATGCATGGAACCAAAATATATATATTTAGAACCAAATTATATGAAATTTTGCACGGATCTTCCTTCAAGGAATTCCCAGTGATGTATGTGTAAGGATTTTCGAAATTCCCTTGCATTTAAAGGATATTTAAAAAGGGAAAAAGACCTTTGCTCATCAACCCTTTTTCTATGGGAATATATGATTTTTAAAACGAGCTTCTCCATCTCACACAACTGGAATCAAACTTAAAGATAGCCCTCGGGGCCTCTTATTTATCTGGTTGTACCTTTCTTAATATGAATTAAGTTATCATTCATAGAAGTACGGTAACATATTTGTTTGAGAAAAAAAATGTCTAATATTTCAAACAAGTGCTTATTGAATAAATAATCATACAAATTTAATAAATATTTTTCTATAAACTCATTAGATAATTATGTGAAATATGATCTGGTTTGAGCAATCAGCTGTCTGGAAACTAGAAAGGCAACTTTGGTGATGTGATACAGTGCCTTTTTGTGAAAAACAGACATGAAATAGACTACGCAAATTGAATCAAGGGTTGGGTCCGATAATTTGAGTGATTTTGCGACGGTGATTATCATTGAGTACATCGAGCATGTTGCTGTGTGCCAATGAATACAGACTTTGTAGTATCTGTATTCACAGTGTAGTATCTGTATACTAGTGTCTGTATTCATTGTCTGTGCAAGCACCCTTATTCTTATGCGTGAGTTATACTGTTTACAGAACTACGAGTAGCAATGGTAAGTGCGGAGACTGCTCGAAAATTTTCTGGGTTTCTTTGGGATTTTTAGCAGTAATATTTGGACTCTAAAACCTTTCCCTCTCCACACAAACCAGTAAGTCTGCACCTGACCCATTCAATTAGAAAAAATAATACTCTGGAGCCGCGCCTGAGTGATAAAGTAAAATATACTTTATTCAAAAAGCATCTATCAGTAAAAGCATGAAACATGCACTTGCAAATGTTGAATACCTTTTTTTATTGGTAGTTCATCATTCTAAATATTCAAAACAATTCCCAACACTTTCTAGTCACGGCTGATTAGTCACACTCTTCCACTATTATAATAATTTTTGGCGCGTAACGCGGGTTGGCAGACCTGTTGCAGTTTTCCCGCCCGGAAGTGTTTTGGCGGGAACTCAGCACATTGGACGCGAACGACCAATATCAAATCTGTATCGCTACTGGCCATACTAATAAAGAAAGATGGCTGACCGTTTCAGAAACGAAATAGAAAGTTGCCCGATTCATTCAAATAATCTTGTTGGCCGGTTTTCTCTTGCCAGAAATGTTATGTTTCATTAATTCTCTCTCCCTCTATCACACTCTCTCTCTCTTTATCTACAAATCTCTCTCTCTTTATCTACAAATCTCTCTAGTTACATCTCATTGTCGATCAATTTACTTCCGAATCTTCTTCAAAACTAACCCAGCTTTTACGACCGAACTTGGATTCCATTTTATTACTTCATTTCATTGCCATTCCACTTCCTTGTTCCCCGTTCCATTCTTCGTTCCTCCCATTCCATATTATATTCCTAGTTCCGTATTCATTCCGAGTTTTATTGTTGTGATGATGTAGCAACTCCAACTTCAGCCAACGTATTTTTATGCACTCTTCTTTTATTCGGGAATTTATTGTTTATTGTTTTTCTGACAACACACTTCAATGTCTTGCGAAGCACTTATTCTGCATATATTATGCGATAACCAATGACTTGCAATGTATTTATTACGCATGCATTATGTGTTAATTTTCAGGAGCCTGAGAGTACCGTTTGGGTCATAAAAGTGTGGTACCCTGATCTTTATGTTGTTATTTGCATAACAGCAACATAAAAATAACACCAGCATTCTAAGAAGAGAGCTAAGTACAACAAAAACTAGGAATGAAATTGGAAAAATTAAAAAAAAAAACAAAAACAATTTTAATACAAAAAGCACAGTTTTTGCTGTAACTACAAATACAATAAATAACATAAGTGAATTTGTGGTAAGTATTATTGATGTTTAAGTGTATTTTTTTCTTTGCACAATAATTAGTTATTTTGTTCCATGTCTTGTAATTTACTCTTTTTCTATTATGAATAATTATGTGTTATTTTTTTAATTCAAATTGTAGAAAAAGATTCAAATCTATTCCAATGGAATAAGGTTGTGAATTATTGTTATACCTTATCACAGTACCCAGGTAGGAAAGATCATATTTACCATCATAGAAGTGAGACTGACGCTTAGACGACATGATTCAAGGTTCAACTATATAATTTAATTAAATATTTTTACTTTTTTAAAACACTAGATGGTCAAGATCTGTGTACTAAACATGCCTTGGATATACTAGGAAATTATATCAGTTTTCATGTAATAAAATTCTCAGATATATCGAACTTTGGTATACTAGAGGGCGTTTCAGTATGATGCAGATCAAAAATAAGAAAATTGCTTGAAAATTAGGTGTCAAATATGTTGTTGAACCAGTGCATGAGACGACCAAACTCTTATAAACATACAAAATATTCAATCATAAGAAAATCAAGAACATCATTGAAAAGAAAGTCACATACTTTGTGCATGAATCTTATAATATATTCAATAATAATAGATTCAAGAACCTAATTTATTAAAAAAAAGTAACATATTTTTAGCATAGATCTTTGAATATACAAAATAATGATGTACTAGACCACTTGTATGTACTGAAAACTTATATCACGGTAGCAAGTTATTATTACTACTTAAAAAACACTTCAAAGTGGAAACTATGACTCACGTTATGGCGTGACGGCCATTTCACTCTGATTTAAAGAGCATCGTCAGACGACCCACAGTTCACACTGTGTCGTCTGACGATTCTCTTAACATCAGAGTGAAACGGCCGTCACGCCTTCACTTCCACTTTTAAGTGTTTTCTAAGTTTTTATTACATATTAGTGGAAACAAGATGGATCTTTTACATCACAGCATTTTTATTACAATTATTATCATTATACCAGAAACGAGAAAATTCTAATCACTGTAGCTAATACTGTTCAAGCGTAAACATGAATTAATTTTCTGGAAATGCACTTGTATATTTTCCTACGCAAGAACTAAATCACTGTATAGCATTCTAACTCCAAAAACTACTAGGGGAAATTCATAGGGAAAACTAGCACAAGGAAAATTTACTCACTACTTTACTTCAAATAATGAACTACCAAAATGATTCTAGATCTGCGCAGTATGAACTGAATGAATTGAGCTTAAACGGAAGCTCTCCTATTGAGAAACAAGACACACCTGTGCGCTGTAATACATGTTACACGATACATTAGCATATGTCACAATCAGTGTTGGGAAGAAAGCACCTGATACAGATTTGCGTATCAGAGAATAATATTGCCAAGATTTAAGCCCACTCGTGTTCAGGAATATTCATTCACTACGCATAAGAGCATACAAGGTCTTTGAGATTTATGCATAATTAGTACACAAATATGAAAAAAATCAATCGCGGGGGAGTTCAGGGGCATCCAGAAATTTTTCTGGAGGAATATCAACTGAATAATATTAGAAGCATAAACTTCCTAAACCGTACTTGTGTACAAATTTAATTTTTTCTGCATCTTAGTTCTTGAAAAAAAATTAAATATACTATTTAAATTGTCAATTTTGGGAAACTTTTGGAATCTTTTTAAATTAAACTAATTTAAATTGTCAATTTTGGGAAACTTTTGGAATCTTTTCTCAGCATGTGTCTTAACCGAACATGTACACTAAAGTCAATCATCGGTATTTGGGTATTTTTGACGGAACAAAGAGCAAGTTATAAACTTGTCCAAAGTCAACCGTTTGCATTTGTCGCTGTAACACATTTACAACCAAAAGCGTGGACCAAATTCAATCAAATTTTGCATGGATCTTCTTCCTTTAAGGAATGCCAGCGATATACAAGGATATGTGAAAGAATTTTCAAAGTTTTCTTGCATTTAAAGAATAATTAAAAGCGGAAAAATTAAGGCTCTAATGACTTCTTCTATGGGAACATATCATTTTTAAAATGAGCGTCTTCATCATTTATATGCAATTGGAATCAGATTTCAAGATAGCCATCGGGCCCTCCTATTCATATGGTTGAGCCTTCATTTATTAATTTTTTTTTTTTGAGGATGAAGCCCACATGGGTCTGAGACCTGTGCGTGGGTAATGAGTTGGATGATGGTGATTGACGAGTTGGACCTACCGTTTTAGGTGGGTTCCGAACCACCAGAAAGTGATTTTACAGCAGAGAACAGTGTCTTTTTTGCTGGCCAATCTAATCGGTCACCGTTACAAACAGGACCTATGAGAACGCAGCTTATCTCTCTGATAGAACAGATACCTGCTACGGCTCGCGGCTATCACTTCCCATAAGTTTATCAAGTTTCAAGTTTATCATTCATAAGAATAACATATTTTTTTTAGAGAAACGAATCATTTCTAATATTACAATTAAGTATAACAGTTGAATACTAATTAAATTAGAAAAATTTCATTAATATTGTTCAATAAATTTATTCATCAGACATGTGAAATATGATCTGTGCAATCTGTCTGGTACAACATAGGTATAGGCTGGATGAAAATAGAAACGCAGCCTTGGTGACGTGATACAGAGTGACTTTTTGTGGAATATAGACATGAATCAAGGGTTAGATCTGATGATTGTGTTTAATTTTGCGATGGTGATTATCGTTGAGTAGGTTCCTCTGTGCAAGCACCTTCCTTTATTCTTGGGCGTGAGGTCTAGTATTACTACTACAATATGGATAAGACTATGTTCTCCTGAATCCAGCTGATCCAACTGCAAGGTAACCTACCTTCAAAGTAGGCCTAATCCAATTTTTACAGACTACACGATCATTTTGCAAAAATTGGTGCCCCACAGAGCGCTTACATAGAAACGCCGGTTTCACTTACTGAGCCTAATATTAGGCATCTAAGCCTTCCTACAGCGTAAAAGCGCCATTTTAACAGCATTTCATAGAAAAGGAGAGGAAAAAGAAGAAAAGAAGCCGCGAATTTCTTTCTTATTTTGATTGCAAAGCGCGACGCGGAGGACACTATCAGGAACTACTGGTCTTCTTTTAAAAAGCGTGACCTGTTACGCTTCATTGTTGCAGTAGCAGAAGGCTGTGGCTAAAATGGTTAAAAAAGCGGCTATTGCCGCGCGAAAAACAACAACAGAGAAAGCCGAAAATAATAACAATAATAGGAAAAGAAGAAGAGAAAGATGGAGGAGGACGACAAAGCTACCATCTTCCAATAACTGGGGAAAAACTACTGGAGAAATTTTGTGCTGTACAGAGTAGATTTAATATTAATACTGCAGAAAAAATATATATTCGAAGACAAAATGAGGAGAAGCAAAAACAGGTAGAAAATAAGAAGAGGACGAAAAAAGAGGAAGAGAAGAAAAAGAGAAGGAAGATGAATGGTTTGAAAAGCGGCATTTGCTGCGAAAAACAACAGGGGAAGCCATAAATAATAATACGAAGACTAAAACAAGAAGAAGAAGAAGAAGAAGAAGAAGAAAAAAGAGCCAGTAGAACTGTCATCTACCAATAATTGGGGAACATGTACCGGAGAAATTAATATTGCGCAATTGAGTAGAATTAGCCTAGTATTAAAATATTGCAGATAAAAAATATTATTAATAACAAATTAAAGAGAAATTTTGAAAGAAAAAGGAAGGTGGAGATGAAGAAAAAGAGCGAAGAAGGAGAAGGAGAAGAGGAGAAAAAAGAGTTCAGTAGAACTGTCATCTTGGGGAGAAATTTGAACAGCATAATTGAGTTGATTATTGTTAATATTTCACCAGAAAGAATTATTGAAGACAAAATAAGGAGAAAAATCAATAGAAGTAGCAAAAGAAGAACAAAAAGAGTAGGAAGACTGCAATCTTCCAATATCTGTGGGGAATCAATTGCAGAAGAAAAAAATTATTATAGACAAAATAAGGAGAAAAATTGAAAGACGAAGAAAAAGGGGAAGAAGAAAAAGAGAAAAATACAAAGAGAAGGAAGACAACAGTAGAACTGGCATCTTGCAAAAACTGTGCAAACCAACTGCAGAAATTTGAGCCGCAAAATTAGACCGGATTATATTTTTATTTGAGGGGGAAAATATTATTAGACAAAATAGGAAGAAAGATCAAAAGAACTGGAAAAAGAAGAAGAAGGAGAAGAGCAGGAGGAAAAGAGAAACAAGCAGGAGAAGAGGAAAAGAGAGAAGATGATAATGATTAAAAGCTGTAATCATTCACTAACGTAAGACAATTTACACGATACATGTCCTTCAAGAGATGAAGATGATGGGAGGAGGAGGAGGAGGAAAATGAGGAAAAGGAGGAGAAGAGGTGACGAAGAAGCGCTAGGAGAAGAAGAGGAAAAAAGAAGAAGAATCTCGCAAAAAAAGCCAGCTAAACCCCAATTTAAAATTGGGCCACCCTGCCTCAATCTCAAGTAGGAATTATTGAGAATAAACAAGAAATGCCATCATTTACTGATATTCCAATGTGCAATGAAACGTACCATAATCCTCATTATTTTCAAATGCAAGCATCCTCTCCTTTATATCAGACGAAATATGACGATTTTGTTGAAAACTTCTTTCCATTATGTAGTTCAAGTATAGCACACCAGATTCAACTACTGTTCAATAAAAGTGTGTTAAACATTTAAATTCTTCAAGAAACGTAGGTGACGATTTTCATTAGATTAAAAACAATAGAAATTCAAATATAACAAACGTGAAAATCACTAACAGATAAATTCCCCGATATAAGAAGCAAACATTTGACACATTTACAAACAAAATGAAGGTATCTCCTTTAATAAATTGAAAGTTAACATAAATGAACGCGAAATGAACGATTATCTTCAAATCATTTCAATAAATTGGAAGTTAATACAGGCTAAATAAAACGAAATTCTCGATTATCTCCTTCTTTTTCATTTCAATAAATTGGAGGTTAACACAAATGAAAGTAAAATTATTGATAATCTTCAATAAACTGATACTTTACACAAATGAACGCAAACTTATTGATTAGCTTCCATACATTTCAACAAGTGAACACGAACTGATAGCAGCTGAGAATTCAGGCTTTAGGGAAGAGAAAGAAGACCATCAAGAGCACTACTTATTAGGCCTCTAAGGTTAATTGGATAAGGGAGTGGAAGCAACAGGCTTCACATGTAAGCACCAGATAGCATGCGACCTAGGCCAAAATATACTGCATGGAATACCCCATAAGATGCGATAAGAGATATGAGATGATAAGAGAACTGTATTTTGTGATAATTTATGGCAAAAAATCTATATAATAAGAGAGAGCAGGTGAGTGAGTGTGCATGTGTGTATGTGTTATTACATTCATTGTGTGTCATATTTCACAAAAACAGCAATGATTAGTAACACTAAATTTGACACCGAGCTTCCTCTAAACTCGATTCAGTGCACCTCAAAGCCCGATTTGATTTTTATTTCAGGATTTTCTAATGTTCAAATTCCCCTTATTAATTTTACTTTCTCAAAATGTGTTTAGATGCAGGAAGCTCATAGAACAGCTGATAACATGATACGCCCCTATGGTAATAATATACATGAGTCAATATGTTTTTTTTTCAATTTTTTTATTGCTGATGATGCCCACATGAGTCCGAGATTTGTGCGTGGGTAACGAGGTGAATGATAACACATAGATGCCAGACAGACAAGCGGGATTCGAACCCACGACCGCTTAAACGACAGCAAGCTGAAGTTAAGATGCCCCATCAATATTACAGCTGCTAATTACCCAGCGTCATGCGAGCTTACTTATTGTGTGTATTGAGCTTATTGTGTGTATTGAGCTTTTTCTGTAATATATCAATCCAAAGAAATAAACACAAAACTATGCAGGTTGGTAGAGCTGAAAAGTTGCTAAAAAGGTAGTTTACTTATAGAAAGCACTAGAAATTCACATCATCAGTGCAAAAACAGTTTATTTCTGAGCTTCTCTTTATGAACAGCTGAACTGTATCGTATAAAGCCTGAGTGGTATTTCACTTACCCTTCCCAATTTCGTAATTTTGTGACCACTACCATAAGAAATCTACCAGAAAAGAAAAACTCCAAACTGGATTTCCAGGCAAGACCAGGTAAAATGCTAGTACGATATAAGAAAATAAGAGAACTGATAAAAGATAGGAGACCTGATAAGAACGATAAATCAATGAAATGAAAAATAATACATTTGTGAAATTAATAATTTATGGAAATTTATACATAAATTTATGGAAAGTGATGACAAATTCATACAATAAATTGCAAAACTATGGCAATGCAACCCTTCACTTCCTAGAGCTAGATTCATAGTTGATGTCTATCCAGCAATATACAACTACATATTCTCCATTTTACTTGCACTGCCACCTAAACTTGGAACAAATTTAGAAATCAATTTATATCTTAAACCTTTTTTAGTCGACTTCTTAATACAGTTACAGTTACAGTCCCAATCAACAATGATGTCATCACAGTCTCCATAGTTTCAATTTCCTTTTTTTTATCACTAAAACAAGTACAGAACCTTCTCTTCCATTTGGTGTCAATTTTCTTGTTTTTTTTTTACATTGCTAGAGGAAGGAAAGAAGAGAGAGAGAGAGAGAGAGAGAGAGAGAGAGAGAGAGAGAGAGAGTGAGAAAGATTAGACGAAAGAAGAAGACTAGATGAGTGTTTTTCAGCCGTTCCAATATTAGAGGAATACCGTTCATTATAGCTTAGTACTGCTACAACCAAAAAAAGGATTAAAAAAGTCTACGGCTAGAACAACGGTACAAAACAAACAAAAGATAAAGATGAAGACGAAGAAGATAAGAGAGAGTGAGAAGGGATAAAACAGCAGAGAGAGAGAAGAGAGAAAGAGGAGGTGGAGGCGTGGAAGGGCCGGGGAGGAGAAAGAGGTGAATGGGAAGGAGGAGCAGCATGATGAGAAGGAGAGAAGAAAGAGGAGAATGATGATGATGATGATGATGATGATGATAATGACGAAGAGGAGGAGGAGAAGGAAAGAAAGACGAAGAAGGAGAAGAAAAAGGAGAAGGAGAGGATAACGAAGGAGGAAAGGAAGAAAAAGCAGAAGGAGGAGAACAAGAAGTTGAGCGAGCCATCTGTCAAGAGATTTTTTTCGTAGAACTAATCCCAATAATTATATTTTAAATGAGCAGAGTACTTACAACAAAAATGAACCTACTTTAAAAATAACGGTAAATTGTAGTAGTTCTGAAAAACTTCGTGAAGAGGTTTCATGAGCTGTACAATTATTATTGGCACTTTGTTGGAGGTCTAAAATGGATAGTCTTGAAAATTTTATAAGCCAGGCCCTTGGTTTAATTCCTTGTTAAATTTTGTTGAAACAGAATTTCAAAAATGAAAGTTTTCCTTCCTGATACCTTGAAATGATCCTTTCATGCCTCTGATATATTAAAATACCAATACCATAATTTATGTTGGTGTTGTTCCCCATAAATAGTTGAAACAGCGACCCGAAGGGTCTCCCCAACAATAAAAGCCATACTCTTATCGCTACGATTAAAATTGGCTTATAGTTGTAAGAATCTCAGATAC
Organism: Conomelus anceps; assembly: GCA_948455865.1. Lineage (NCBI taxonomy): Eukaryota > Metazoa > Arthropoda > Insecta > Hemiptera > Delphacidae > Conomelus > Conomelus anceps. The sequence continues at coordinate 20,323,935 of OX418216.1, forward strand.
ACAATTTGGCTATGATAAACACACGGAAAGAAGAATCAATTCCTTTTGGAGAATTTTGAAAATAAGACGTTTTAAACCCAATCCCAAAAATTGGAAAAACTTATTTTAAAAAAATCACCAATATAAAAATGCTGAAGGTGCTTCTTACGTTATGATTTTTCGTGAATAAAAATTAATAATGAATTTGAGTAACTGAAAATAAGTCTTTCTATGATAACACCTTGATATGATATTAGATGACTTTAGGCATGAGGACAGGTTTAACTTGTTCATTAGATTTCTACCGTAAAAGGCTATTGACATTTCTCACGTAGAAGGTCTATGCCTAGATAGATAGAACTCTATCTTATCTAAGTAGAGCGTCAAGGACAGGAAACCGGCGTATTTTGCGGTCTATGATACTAGTCTAGCTGACTTATTATTTCAGTTAAATTTTCGGCCATAAATTCTTGAAATCTTGAAATTGTAACTGTTTTTTACGAAGGTTACTTTATTAAGGTAGGCTTATGACAAATTAATTCAAGAAAAATAATTTGAAATTAATGAATAATGAGACTGTTGTCATCAGAACCACATTATTTATTAAATAAATGAGGTTGTGACAAATTCAAGTCTTATTATTCATTGTGGATATCTTCCACAATATCACCTTAGCCACTACAAAGAAAGAAAAGAATTTGTTTATATGTCTGAAATTTGTTACTATTCTGTTATTATGATATGTACGTATAGAGCATAGATGATTTCGACTGCAGGTGACTCTTCAAACCTCAACATGTTTTGGTCCAGAGAGCGTACTACGCAAACGAGGAGTGAGGTAGGTTGCGATTACTTTCCTCACTGAGCTAACAGAGTTGTATCTATGCCAAGCCACATAAATAAGAGGATTAAATAGTCGATGATAATCACAATCACAAAAACGAATAGGTAATACACTACACTCAAAATAGAATTGAAAATATTAAAAAAATTAAACTAAAAAAACAAAGAATTGAAAATAATAATATAAAAAAACATGCTGTAGAATGGTGGTATTCACGCTGCTTCAATTTGTCATACACTATCCAATACTTTAGTTCAATTTATTTATTTCAAATCAACAAAACACAATTAAAACACCAATAAAGAATTCTATATAATGGCATAATTTATGCAATTAATTTTTTTTTCTTTGGAGAAGCCCACATAGGTCTGAGACAAGTGCGTGAGTAATAAGCTGGCTGATGGTGATTGATGTGTTGAACTGAGTTTTAGGGAAGTTCCGAACCACATGGAAATGATTTTACAGCAGAGAACAGTCTTTTTTCTGGCAAATCCAATCGGCCACCCATACAGAGAGTGCCCAGGCGTTCGTAGCTTATCTTTTTCTGATTGAACAGATACCTCCTACGGCTCACGGCTATCACTTCCCATTAATATTAATAATTTAGTATTACTAACATTTATTAATTATACTATTTCATTCAAATAGAATACATAATTTCACGGTATGTGTTTGATTTTACGATTGTGATTATCATCGACTATTTAATCCTCTTATTTCGGATTGTAATTTTACTATTACTTATAGCAATCTCAAATTTAATTAATTCATTTAAAGGTCCCTTAAAAATAACATATGTAAACCGTTAAAAATTTAAAAAACCTCAATTATATAAATTGAATAACAATAATAAATAAATAATAGATACAACTCTGCTAGCTCAATGAGGAAAGTAATAGCAACCTACCTCACTCCTCGTTTGCGTATCAAAACATAATGTTGAAATTATCATAAAGTATTAAATGCTTTACTGCACAATGCTTCACAAGGTGTAGAATAACCATAAAAATTCGTTTAACCAAGTTCATATATTGGGAATAAATGATCACTATAATAATTTCAGAAGGGACCATCCATCTCGTTTAGTTACATACAGTAGAAAATGATTTAAACTTGGATGCAGGCTTGTAAGTAGATTTCGATCATTGATTAGGTGTGTGGATTTTGCAGTGGAATCGGTAGAGACGTTAATAATGTAAGTTTTACTAGCAAATTACCTCTAAATCCAATTTGGTTTGTTCCGTTATTCAGCGTGTTAGCAGAATCGTGGGGAGGGGGGGAGAAGATATAAGAGGGGGCCTAATACGTCTTCCTTCCTCACCGAATAGATTACAGTACATCGTGTTGTTATCCGTCATGCTATCTGGGTCAAACTACTAACCGAATAGTATGTATCGGAGACAGAAATGGCTTTATTCCGAAATGAATGTGTGGGAGTGTGTTTGCAAATAAGGAGAAGAAAAAAAGGAACGATAAAGAAGATTGAAGAGAGAAAAAAGAAGAAGAAGCAGGAGGAAGAAGAAAATGGTGAAGGAGAATGAGAATACAGGAAGAAAGAAAAGATGAGAGAAGGAGAAGGTGGAGGTGTAGTAGGAGGAGGAGGAGGTGAGAAGGAGGAGGTGAGAAGGAAGAGAGAAGGAGGAGTAGAAGGATGAGGAGGTGGTGGGGTAGGGGGATTGGTTGTGTGGGGGGGAAGATAAGGAGAAGAAAGAGGGGAAGGAGAATGAGAAGGAGAAGAAAGAGGGGAAGAAGAACGAGAAGAAGAAGAAAGAGAAGTGAAAACATCAACGCTTGCACTGTGAAAATGAAGTGGATAATTGGCAAATTAGCCTTCGTAATTGCCAAAGTTTTGATTTTCAAATGTAAAAATTAACATCTGCCAATATTTTGATTTTCGCTGGCTAAAACTAATCTAAAGAGGTCTGTTTTACATCATAATTATTTTTATATTCGACCCCCAAACTCCAAAATCAATAGCGATCTCACTTGGACGACAAAGAAGATATATACAAAGTTTCAAAAGTATAGAATCGTTCATTCAAGCGCTAGCGCACGTTGGACAACTGCACAATTTCATTAAGGCCCTACCGGGTCCTTATTAATTTAAGTGGTTGTGACAACAGCCAATTCATTATGAATATCACAATATCACCTCGTCAATATTATGAAGGTCTCATCAATCCGTTTCAACCAAATCTAAAAAAATAATTCTGAGTTGCCTGGTAAACCCATCAAAAAAATTACCATAGAACGTTTTTTTTTATAATTTATTGTATATTCATCCCTCTAAATCAGAGTAAGTACTGTTTTTTTTTTTTTTTTTTTTTTTTTAATAATGTGTAGGCCTACCAAAATGAGCCGTATATCCTGGTTACTATTCATTGTCAGTTGTGGCAAAACCAGATGTGAGAAAAAAATGCGTTGATAACGAGCTGAATGACAGGCCTAGTGCCACAGTGGTCAAGCTGTGAAATTTCAAACATCATTTCCTGCTTTGAAAATTCTCGATGAAAACGCGCACATAGCCTATACATTCAGTTGCTCAATTGTTACAAGTTAGGATAATTGACTTCAACTGGCTTCAATATTTTCCGAGTTGAAAAAGTACATTTTTCAGAGGTTGAACCTCACATTGGTCTTAGAAATGTGCATAGGTAAATTAGTTGGATGGTGGTGATTGATGACATGGACCTACAGTTTTAGGTGCTACCGGGAAGTGATTTTACAGCAGAGAACAGTATTTTTTGCTGGTGGCCAATCCAATCGGCCACCCATACAGAGAGGGCCCAGGAGTTCGTAGCTTATCTTTATCTGACTGAACAGATACCTGCTGTGGCTCACGGCTATCGCTGTAAATCAGTTCAGCTTTTTTCAATGATCAAGTTTATACTGATTTCGGAGAATTTACCACTTCATTTTAGGAAAAGTTTTGATTCCATTTAAATTCATGAATATGTATATTAACTCATGATTTTTGTGTTTTGTAAGTTTGCGCGTTAATTTTTTTAGTTCTTTGAGGAACAAATTGATTTCTTTCAAATTTATCTCATTTAAATAAATATGATAGACATTTTAACTTTTATAAGCTATTTGTTTGCGATTTCTTTGAGGAACAAATTGATTTCTTTCAAATTTATCTCATTTAAATAAATATGATAGATATTTTAACTTTTATAGGCTATTTGTTTATTTTTTAGGTGTAACACAAGAAGAGCCAAGCTCTTGCTTATGTTAACTCCGCAAAGTACTGGCTAAAATTACCACCACCACCTCCTCCTCCTCCTCCTCCTTCTCTCCTCCACCAAGACCTGGCTGGAACTGTTTACCACAATAAATCACTCAACATACTGTACTCTATTTCGAGGACGTCTTTATCATCATTTAAAGGAAATCCGTTAACACATAAACATGATATAAAAATCCCCAAATGATATACCTATTTTGGGGTATTAGGTAGGGTTTTATCGCCTCAAGATAGAAATATACGCTCAAATGTCTTAAATTTCGTCCAGACCCATCCCATAACTCAGTATAACCTCAACTACCACACTAATTACTGAATGAAAAATCTGAAAATCTCACCACTTTTTGTGCCAGCCTCGTACTGGTCCGGCCGCCGGCCCGGCCTCTCCTGATCACGGCCGCTGCTGTTGTCTCTCTCCCTTTGCGTGACACTCTCTTTCTCCTGCACCTGCACACAATAAATTTGCCTCATTTCACTCCCAAAGCAACACTCTGCACTCTGAAAACATCTACCAAGAGGTGCACACTGTGTAAGATAAACAAACATTCATGTTACCATAGCAACACAGCTTGCGAGTAAAATTACATTAGTCTAGATTACATTGAGCGAGTTTACAAGCTACTCGCCAGAAAATTTACAATCGGAATGCTTGATGTGATTGTGTTCACTAGCCAACTATCAAAATGTATCTGCTCCCAAAATCAGGCCATAAAAATATTGATTCATATATTGTAACCCTTGATGTCAGTTTCAATCATGAGAGCATTTGAAGAGTTCATATGCTCAAAATGAGTATATGAACTTAGAGAAAACATGCTCCTTAAAAACTAGGAAATTTTTCACGAGCATATTTCATGAAATAATAATCGTCAAACTTATCTTTACTCATAACAGTAATGGATCAGGTTTTAGTTGCTTAATAATCAGTTACCTACCCAAGAAACCTTTTTAAAAAGAAGTTGAAAACCCAAACAAACACTAGGTGAAGTCGTAAGAATTTATTCGAATGCACTTTATTCAAAAACCTATCAAAGTAACTATTTTTCATTGTTCATCTTATCTTTCACACCTCGCATCGTTTCACTACAATCATCTCTCTCTCTCTCTCTCTCTCATAAAATACCATCTGTTTAACAAAGGTTTTCTAAAAATGAATAATAGGTCGAAGTTGTAACAACCACATTTATTAAAAATAGCGAGATACTAGTTTCGGTTGTTACACCATTATCAATCTCAAAAAAACTAAAAAAGAGTTTGTTTGAGATTGATAATGGTGTAGCAACCGAAACTAGTTTCTCGAAGTTTTAATAAATGTGGTTGTGACAACTTCGCCTTATTATTTATTATGGATATCTTCCACAATATCACCTTCGCCACTACAAAGAAAGGTTTCCTAGATTTAAACATTTTCTAATTCCGTTCTAGCTTATTATTACTTTTGCTTCTTTTTAGTTTGAATTTATCAACGGTTCATTTCTAATTCTATTAAAAGTCCTGAATTTTTGTGATGGGAGAGCAAGATTTGGGGTTTGTGCCATGTAAGCTTCCATATGATTTATGCAAAAAAATTATAGCTATAAATATATTTTATTTAAAAAAAAACCAACAAATGCTGCTTAGAAAGCCAAGAGTGAGCCACATTAAATCATTTTTAATATTCCACTCTAGGATCTAGGTCTAGGATGATCTAGATTCTAGAATTTTAGTTTCAGGATGGCCTCATTTGTTCAATCAAAGCCACGACTCTACTTCAGTTCCTTTCACTGATCACTTGTGTTTACACACACATAATATCAGTCTACAATATCCATTTAGAACACATGTGCCACATATGTTTACCATTGAAGGCTATCTATGACGTACATGATTATTTCGGTTTCACTCACTATCAATGTGTGCTTAAGACGTTTGGAGCTTTTTTAAAATTTCTAAAACTCTTCTGTAAACTCCTGAAGCACTATAGATGTATAATTAAAAACAAGTACCCTTATATGTAGAAGTGTACACTATACGTATAAGTGGCCTTATGACGTACTGCAGCTGCAGCTTTTTAAAACGTCTCAAACTCTTTTGCGAACTAATATACAGGATGTTTCAGGAGGAAAGGTTCAAACTTCGGCAACTGATTCTAGAACTAAAAATAAGAAAAAATGTTATAATAAACATAAGTCCGGTAACGCTTCATTAGCGAGTTATACAGGATGAAAGATTTCGCCCAGAACTCAGTACCCTCGGTAAAAGAAAGTCATATTAAAATTCCGGGAAGGTAAATTAAGGACCAAATATAGTTATCTCTTTTGGCTTTTGATCTCAAAAAACGAATAAAATATGTCCCAGAACTCTATCTTCAGTAGTTTTTATGATATGATGTAAAACAGAAAATTCTGTGCCTAAAAACACGTTTTTTTAGCTTTGAAGAACAATAACTTTGTTAAATGAATAATAAATGCATGAAATTTGGATACAAAACTTGTAGAGAATTTAATTCTGAAAAAATTGATGTAAATAAATCCAACAACAAACAAATACTTCTCACTAATATTCGTCTCTAATGAAAACCAAACAAAGGTTAATTGAACTGAAAACTTCTGTTTTGAAGCAACGTTCAACAGAGACTGAATTACCAGCTCCTGTAACTTTCATGAATGGTCAAAAGAGAATCCATTTTCTATTGTGGAAAGTAATTTTCAGAATCGCTCTTCGGTAAATGTTTGGTGTGGCCTCATTGAAGATATTTTAATTGGCCCATTTATTTTAGAAAACCGTGTTAATGCAGAAAGCTATTTAGACTTTTTACAAAACAATTTGTTTAATTGTTGGAAGACGTCTCACTTTCAAAACGTATGACAATGTTCTCTCAGCATGATGGAACTCTAACCCACTGTGCAAATCGTGTAGTAGAATTCTTTAAATGAGAAGTTTGATAACAGATGGATTGGTCGAAGATGGCCTGTTAGTTGGCTACCAAGGTATCCGGATCTCGACCCCGTGGACTATTTCTTGTGGGGGTGAATGAAAAATGAAGTATACAAGCTAAAAGTTAATTCAAGAGACGAATTATTGATAGATCGTATTTTCATTGCTGCTGCCGTAATAACGAACGGAAAGATGCTGTTCGTCGGGAAACTACAGAAATTCAGGAAAATGTTTTATAGTGCATGGAATATAATTTAGGGATTTTTGAACACCCCCGTTAAAAATAAATTAACATTGATTATTGTGCTTCAAACCACTTGAGTGCATTTTGAATTTAAAATAAGTAAAAGTTGATATTTTTTATTGTTTCAATTTACATTTTGATTATTCTGACAGAAATTTTAGTTCAATTAACCATTGTTTAGTTTTCATCAGAGACGAATATTTGAAAGATGTATTTGTTTGTTGTTGGGTTCATTCACATCAAATTTTTCAGAATTAAATTCTCTACAAGTTTTGTATTTAAATCTCATGCATTTATTATTCATTTAACAAAGTTATTGTTCTTCAAAACTGAAAAACGTGTTTTTAGGCAAAGAATTTTCTGTTTTTCATCATAATATCATAAAAACTACTGAAGATAGAGTTCTGGGACATATTTTATTCGTTTTTTCAGATCAAAAACCATAAGAGATAACTATATTTGATCCTTAATTTACCTTCCCGGAATTTTAGTATGACTTTCTTTTACCGAGGGTACTGAGTTCTGGGCGAAATCTTTCACCTTGTATAACTCGCTAACAAAGCGTTTCCGGATATATGTTTATTATGAATTTTTTTCTTATTTTTAGATCTTGAATCATTTGCCAAAGTTTGAACCTTTCCTCCTGAAACACCCTGTATATATATCGTATATATATAATTGAATTAATATATAAGTGCTCCCTGTAATACAGGATGTTTTTCAAAAAGTGACGCAACCCATAGAGAATAATATGACATATTCAACAAGCACATGATTAAAATTCAATCTTGTACTAATGTCGAGAAGGTAGAGGTTTCATGAAAGGTTTGAAGTTTGATGTCCTGAAATTTCAAAATAGATTTGCGCCATTTCAAAACTTTTTAGCAACTTTCCTTGAAATTTTCTTTGTTACTCTACTTACAAGAGTCTTTTAAAAGTCGTTGGAGTTTCAAGCTAATCAATTATATAAGAATATCAACTTCGTAATGCAAAGAGCCCTACTGGAAAACATCAGACAGGCTAATTTACAAGGATCTGAAGTATACAATCATCTTGAAAAAAAAAGAGATCTGACACAATTTGGCTTTCAATTTTTAAATACTAAGCTTTTTCTCCGGATAGTAAAGGTCAACCACCTATAAACAAATTGCTAAAAATCCATTTTGAAACCTGTAACTTCAACAGTAACTCTAATAGGCTTGCATTTCACACATGTAATTGTGAACCTTTGGATAGGCCAATTGCTTTGAAATATCTAAGAATTATTGTTGATCAACATCTCAAGTGGAAGAGCCATATTGATTATCTGATTTCTAGATTGAGATATTTAATTTTCCAATTCTATAGAATAAATAAGTTGAACAATTTAGATATAATTAGACTAATATATAATGCTTACGCCGAATCCATTCTCTGCAGTACTGTATTGAGGTATGGGGGGGTGCAATAAATACACACTTCAACAAGTTGTTCATTATTCAAAAATATATAATACGAGCAGTACTGGATAGACCTAGACTTTATACAAGTAGACTGATTTTTGATGAATTCCAAGTATTAACTGTAAGACAATTATTTATGAACAAACTTATTGTATACATAAATTGCAATAGAGAACTATTTGAATTCAGACAGATTGATTACAATATAAGACCGTTGAGAAATCTAGTTTTGATTCCAAATCTCAATAAACGCATTTGCAGACATCAAACTCTCTATATTTGCTGTAAACTTCTTAACGTGATACCCATAGAGCTGATACCATTCACGAATAAAACTAAAACTCTTAGAATAGATGCTTGGGTGAAGGCAAATGTTTATTTTAAAATAGGCTCTGTATTCTTATAATGTTTGATATAAGTTATTTTTAAGATTGTTTATAAGTGTTATTGTTTTGATTTTCATCCGGCGCACAAGCTTGGCTTTGCTGATGGAAATCTTGAAGTATATATTTTTTTCTTATATGTACTGTAAAAAAACATAGTTTAATATAGTGTATCTGATTGTGATGTACTATTACATTTGTTTTATGGTGTTTTAAATAAATAAATAAAAATAAAATGAAAAAAAAATTAATGAAAAGGTTGCTGTAACTAAATCGACTAGTTCGACTAGTACCATAGACGTTATATTAGAGCTTTTTTTTAAATTAAAAATTCCTAGAACTCTATTTATTTGTGATCCTGGTTATACATGTGTGCTTATGACTAACTGGAGCTTTTTTAAAATTTCTCAAACTCTTGTCAACAACTAGAACAACATGTATAATAAGTATACTTCAATAGAAGGTGTTTTTGAAAGATTTTGCTTTTTTTTGAGAGGAGGTTTATTTTTTCAATAGGAGGTGTTTTTGAGAGGTATAGAACTTTAAGTTGGCAGCACTGTTTCCAGTGGCAAAAATTTTGTCAACTAATTGATGATTTTTGTTCAGTATTGTTTGCCATTTTATCGTAAATAGGCCGACGCTTGAACGCAACATGTCAAACAGCGCGTACCACAATCGATTTGTTGGAGGAGAAATTTGGTGAACGCATAATTCCTCGTTTTGAAACTGTGAATTGGCCTCCAAGATCCTGCGATTCAACACCACTGGACTATTTTCTGTGGGGGTATGGAAAATCACTATTCTACACGGATAAACCAGAGACGATTGACGATTTGGAAGGCAACATTCGCCGTGTTATTGCTGATATACGGTCCCAAATGCTACAAAAAGTTATCAGAAAAAGGACCTCTAGATTGGACCACATCGGAGCCAGCCACGGCGGTCATATGTCAGAAATCATATTTAAATAAAATGGTATGAAATTATGCTTCAAATAAAGCCAATTTCATGGCAATTAATGCAATTTATTAGTGTTTTAATTTATTTCAAAGTTATATAAAAGGTGTAAAAAACACTCTTCATGTGCTCCCGGCTATATGGGTTACAAAAATGTATTTTTTTTAAATTTCTCAATCTCTTTTGTGAATTTCTAGACCACTCTCCGTATCCGGTTTCTTACAAGAAAGAAATTCTTTCCAGTTCTCTTCAACTTCTATCTCCATCTCTTTTGTGTTAGCTTTATGTTCCACATGTTTGAAGCCATCGTACACGCAATGTGGTGACTACTTAATTATATGAACTCTTCTGTAAAAAAATTTTGTGTTTCGTTTGTTTGCCTGCCTTGAAACAGTTATTTTTTAGTTTTCTTAGTCTTCTGTTTAGTGTGTAAAAATTTGTTTATTCGGTTGTTTTGTGCCATTGTTTCTTAAAAAAAAGCACCATGACAACATCTAATATCAAGATGTTTAATTTAAAGAAAATCAGCCATATATTATAATTCCTTTTGTTTTGCTTCTTTTCCTTTTGATTTTCTTATTTAACTTTGACTATTTCTTCTTTTTCTCAGTAACTATTTTCTTATAAACTGTACTTTTTGAACCGACACTCTCACCCACCAGACAGGGGTTTCCCTTGCTGGGTGGTGCCAAGAAATGTTTTATTTTATTGCGAAACTGTTTTGATAAATTTGCTTTTGTATTGTAAAAAGAGAAGTTCATAAAAAAACACTACAATTCTGTTTTCTGATAAACTAACAGGTTGTCCGATTCAATTGAATATGGGTTTATTGAACGTGACTTTACTTACTTGAAAATTTAATTTAATAGCCTAGTTTTGGGACCTTCTTGGTTCTTCCTCTTCTTCTTGTTATCCGACGCCTTCTTTTTATACTTCTCCTTCCTTCTTCTTGTCCTCCTCCTCCTCCTTCCTTCTTTTTTCTCCTCCTGTCACTATTCCTTCACTGTTTCCTTCTCCTTCTTCCTCTTTTGCTGATTTTCTTCTGCTCTTTTTTCCTCTATTTGTTCTTCTCCTTCTCCTCCTTATCACCCACATTCTCCTTCATCCTCTTTTTCTCCTCCTTCTGGTTTCTTTTTCTCTTCTCCTTCTCCTACTCTTTCTTCTTCTTTATCAGCTCCTTATTCTTCCTCTTATTTTCCTCCTTCTGGTTTTCTTTTTTCTCTTCTCCTTCTCCTACTCTTTCTTCTTCTTTATCAGCTCCTTATTCTTCCTCTTCTCCCTTTTCTACTTCTCTTTTTTGTCTCCCATTCTCCTCCATCATCCTTGTCCTCCCATCCATTCTTCCCCTTACTATTTCTTTCTCCTTCCTCTTTTTGCTCCTTTATTTCTGCTCTTTTTCTCTCCTTTTCTTCTCCTACTAATCCTTCTTCTCCGTCACATCCATCTTCATCCTCCTCTTCTCCTCCTTTTTTCTTTCATAATTTTCTCTTTTTTCTCTTCTTGTTGTCCTACTCTTTCTTCTTCATCAGCTCCTTATTCTTCCACATCTTCTCCTCACTACTCTTCTACTTTTCTCTTTATCCTCTCCTTGTCCCCTCCTTCATACTTCATCTCCTATTAACCTTCTTTCTACCGTTTATTAAGTTCGTCCAAGCCCTAGTATAGGAGAGGGACGTAGACTATCATATACCGAAATTAGGGAAATGTTAGGTACATTGAATAATTGGGTTTATTCTACTTTAAAGGGCATTAAAATTACCTTTCCTTCTTCCATTTCAAGATATTTTCTATTGTCACTTATCTTGTAAAATTTGTATTTTATTTATTGATTCTTCGATATGGTTATTATTGTACTATATGAATTTATATTTGGAAAAGGTTGAGTGTTAGAGAAGACTTTATCGTCTTAACTTCGCCTATTGAAGAGTTTTTCATTTAAATTCATTCTTTTTCATTTAAATTCATTCTTTTTCATTTAAATTCATTCTCATCTAAATTGCCTAATTTTCTTGCATTTAAAATAATTCAATTATAGCGCTATCTTTGACATTAGACCGGTACTTTGTAGGACACTCTGTACCTATTACAATGACGCAGTGTTTCCGTAGTCACGGTCCATCAATTTTGTGTTGCAGGCTTTTCATGTGGCCTATATATTGCCTGAACTAGGCTGTAGGTTTTGCAGCAGCTCTGCAGGTTGCAGCTATAGTACAATATAGTGCTATAGTACGATAAAAGCAGCTATAGTACGATGAACGTCCTATTGATGAAACCCAGAGCCTTACAAAAGACTCAACTCAGCCAATATAGGGTCCGCCCTTTTCATCTCAGCAAAACACTATTTGCAATACTAAAGCAATGCTAAGCCACCACAAAAGCGTCCAAATTGATTCAGGGGTGTGTCCACGTAATAGATCACATCGGTACGTTTAGTAAAACCTATCGATTATATATTTGATGTATAAATATTTATATACTGTATATCTATATTATCTACATATTTCATCTAAATGCATCGATTATCTATAGAAAATATCTATATAAAAAATCTAATAGACATCTAGTGCCTAACCATCCTCAATGTTTTAGACAATACTTAGACTTTGTTTGTAGCATCTTTACTTCATTGTTATATTTACTTCATTTGTTATTGTCTCTGTTAACTGTTATTCTCTGTTAAAAAAAATATAAACGTCTAGATACTGTCCTCTGTCGACGAAATTCTAGCGCTGGAGACTAAGGGCTTAATAGAGGGGGGAAAAGGAGAAGGATGGGAAGAAAATTAAAGGAGTAGAACAAAAATGAGTGAAGGAGTAGTTGAGGAAGATGTAGAAGGAGGAGGAGAATAAGGATGTAATTGATATCTAGCGTTGGAGATTGAAGAATAAAAGGAGGAGAGGGAAACGAATGAGGAAAAATGAATATGAAGAACAAAATGATGGAGTGGTGGAGAAAAATGAAGATGGATGAGGATGAGAAGGAGGAGGAGGATGAGGAGCAGGAGAGGAAGAAGGATCAGTAGAAAGAGGAGTACATGCATGAAGATGGAGGAGGATGAGAAGGAGAAGGAGAAGGAGAAGGAAGAGGAGGAAAAAGGAAACGAAGGGAGAGGAGGTGGTGAAGAAGACCAAGGAGTGGAAGGTGAAAAAGAGGAAGAATAAGTAGCACTTATAGAAGAAGAAAGTGTAGGGGAGGAAGAAGAAGAAGTAGGAGAAAAGAAAAACGAGAAGATGATGGCAGAGAAGGAGAAGAGAAAAATAAGGGAGGAAGAGAAGAGGAAGAAGTATAATGTGGAGGAGAAGGAGGAGAAGAAGAAGAAGAAGGAGAAGAAAAAAGAAGGAGTAGAACAAGGATAGGAAAAAAGAGAAGATAAAACAAGATGGTGATGAAAAAAGGAAAGGTGAAGGATAAGAAGGAGAAGAAAAAAGAGGATAAGATGTAGAAAAAAGAGACCAAAAAAGTGCAGTGCAAGAAGATAATTCAATTCAATTGAATCGGGCAACCTGCTAGTCTATTCAACTTTTTAATACTTTCTTTCTCTATTTCGTAGGCCCTGAATAACAAAGAAGTGACGAAAGAGTCTTAAAAAGAGTGACTAAATACAGTGGTGGTAGTGTAGGCCTACCCTACCGAGAGAGTTACTCACGTCAATTGAACCAATTAAACTCACTAAAACCAGTCTCATTGCTCTCAATGAACTACCAACATAGGCCTTCTATAGGCCTACCAGCAGCATACAGGGCTACCAAACCAACATGTCCCCCATTCATGAAATTGGCCGTCAACAATAGAAATAATATTAATAATTGACCGAACGAAGAGTGGTCTCTGCTTCAACTCAACCGTTTGACATTTGTTCGTTTGTAATGCATTTTCGGCTAAAAGCGAGAACCAAATTCTATGAAATTTTACATGGATCTTCTTTCAAGGAATGTGCAGCGATTTATGTGAAAGTATTTCGAAATTCACTTGCTTTAAAGGATATATAAAAGAAAGGCATTCGAGACTACTTCTGTAGAAAACATATGATTTTTAAACTGAGCTTTCCCATCGTAAGGAATTGGAATCAGATTATAAGATAGCCCTCGTGCCCTTTTATTCATCTGATTGAGCCCTTTTTTGATAGAAACAAATAATTTTTAATATTTCAAGTTAGTATAATAGCAAGTGATTACTAAATAAATGATAATTATACAGATTAAATTAATAATTAATAAAAAGACGAAGTTGTCACAAACACATTTCTTGAAAACCGTGAGATACTTATTTCGGCTGTTACACCATTATCATTCTCCAAAAAAAAAAAACTAAAACTAAAGTTCAGAGCTGGTAGTTAAATATATAATAAACACAGAATTGGCTGAGGGTGAAAGCACCTCCATAGGCGGACCTTCATTGAAGGTCTGTGATTGGCTGAAGGCCCTAACAAGTCACGCCCACTGGTGGGAGGAGCAACAAGGAATAATCAGTGTCAAAATCAGGAACCAAAAACTAACAAACAAAAACAATACACAAGTAGGCTATAATTAAAGAATTAAAATAAAATTTAATTCTGCAATTCAATTTATAAACTCCACTTTCATAAAAGATATCAATTTTATCTTTACTGCACCCGAACCAACTCTTTAAAATAAGTTCTGTTTGATAAGCTACATCAAAACCGTTCTTTTTCAAAGTAAATATGCAATGACATCCGAAATATACAAAGGCGAAAGCCTTTGTGGAGAGCATTCATGAAGTTTTTTTGAAAATGCGTTGTATTTTTGTGTAATTATGTTAAACTTCAAGTTATATTCAAATATTATGACAAAATATTTTTCAATTTCTACTGTAATATTTATATAATACTTTTTGTTTGCAAGAAATGCAATGTTATTGTATGACTCGAATTTTTGTTACTTGAGATCATTGAAAATAAAAACCAATTTGCTTTGATTTGATGTGGGATAAGAGTGGAGTTTATGAATTGAATTGCGTGATTGTAATGCCTGTTATGTGGGTCAGATTGGTGGAAGTTTCAAACGTAGAATAAATGAACATATTAGAGATTTGAAAACCCAAAAAGGAGACTCAAATTTTGCAGAGCATCTTATTTATAACGGACTCAAGTTCAAGGCTGAAGAATATGATGAACCTCTGCATTTGACAGGCAAAGGCAGACAACTGAACATTTTAGAAGCTTTGGAGATAACTAGGTTGGTAAAAATCGATTCAAACACTAGTTTAAATGATCAAATTTATTTCCAACATTTCAATACAAAAGTCTAGCTTGGTTTCATCATAATTGATTCTGGCCTACTCTTTAATAACGGTAGTTACATTCTTTTTTCTCGTTTGACCTTGACTGCATTTAATTTTTCATTTTATTTTAATGTTTTTAATTGTTTAATTCTAGCCTACTTGTGTATTGTTCTTGTTTGGTTACCGATTTTGACACTGATTATTCCTGGTTGCTCCTCCCACCAGTGGGCGTGACTTGTTATGGCCTTCAGCCAATCACAGACCATCAATGAAGTTCGGGCCTATGAGAGGCACTTTGACCCTCAGTCAATAGTTTCATTCTGTGTTTATTATATACAGTATTAAGCTACTCTGTACTTTAGTTTTAATTTGTTTGAGATTGATAATGGTTTAACAGCCGAAACTAGAATCTAACGGTTCTCAATAAATGTGCTTGTGACAACTTCGACTTTTTATTCATTATGGATATCTTCCACAAGACTACCTTCGCCACTACAATGAAAGATCAAATTAATATTGATTTAAATTCATTCACCAGACGTGAAATCTGATCTGATTTGAGCAATCAGCTGTCAGGAAAATACAGCCTTGGTGATGTGACACTGAGTGACATTGTAGAAAACAGACATGATATAGATTACGGGAATTTAATCAAGGGTTAGGCTCTTATACCTCTGATTGAGCTTACATTTGAATTAAGTTAAGAATACAATAATTTTTGATAAAGTTCGATCAAGGGTTAAATAAAATGGTTCGATTTAAGCAGACGATTGTGTTTAACTTTGCGATGTTGATTATCATTGAGTACATCGGGTGTGTTCCTTATTCTTGGGCATGAGGTCTACTGTTCACAGAACTACTAGATTAAATACAAATACATCCGGTATTTCACTTCAGATTTCAGGATTCATGAACAGCTTTTAAAAATACTTTGTTTACGATGATTTGGCAGGCTTCTACAAGGCTTCTTCTATTCCTAAACATTAATCACAAATAGATGACACAACTGAATAATTTAAGCATCATGACAGGACAGATTAGCAGATGTTTCGATTTCTTACACAACACCTCCATTTTAATGACTCTGGAAGCGGCAACCGTAGTAAGATAATAAAAGGCAACAAGTTATAGTCAGTTTTTTCACTGAATAATTTATCATTCATTTCCTTTAATAATATTCAACCATCTTGTAGAAATGGCGTGAGATACTGGAAGAATGGAAGAAAAGAAATTAATATTAAAGATCCGGACAATCCTCAAAAGGAACGCTAAAAATACAGAAGTAGAGAGAGAAAGTAAAGGCTAAGAATGAATTAAAATTGGCACTTGATTAAGCTGAAGTAGAAGTTTTTTACAAATATCAATTATTATGGGCGAAATGTTGAATCAAATTGATGATGAATTCTTATATTATGGATGCATTTACAGGGCATTAAAAGCTATAAATTACAAGGGATTTCCAGAATCGTTTATAGCTACGAAATGAAAACAATTGACTGGAAGTAAACCAGGGTTTGAGGGAGCACTCCATGTTTTTGGAATTAATTACAGCTTTAACAGTATTTACCCACATTACTGTACTTGTTTTCATACATATTTAAGTAAACTCTCAAGGTTTCAGTTAAGTTTCTATTAATTTAAATCATGAAAGCAACCCGATTTTCAAAAACTCAATTTTTTGATAATTAGGATAAGGTTTGGTCCCAATTAATCCGGATTATCGACGGTCTACTGCAAATAACAATATCACGTGACCTGGCTGGCTCAGGTCTGGTGTCAGTGTTATCAGGTCGCACCTGAATAAGTTCAGAGCCTCTTACGTGACATAAATCAGTGCTGTGGGCGGCTCACCGATTTTGGTTACAGATTTGGTTCAATCTGAGATTTTATGTTATAATTTTGTATAAACCACCTTTCCTAGTTCACTGACATTAAAGCTGTGTGCAGGGTTTTTGGTCATAATTTTTTCGAAGTTTCTTGTATTGAATATTGAGGCTCTGAAATGTTATCTATTGCTGTGAAAAAATTTTTTTTTTCAAATTATTTTGTGAAATATGGGGGTTCAAAGTTGAATTTTTTCTGTTTTGGAGGCAATTGATCACCAATGAGTGATTTTAAACTTTTGATAAATTTTCCATAACTGAAACAACTTGAATGAAATTACGAATTTTTTTATTTCAATCTAACAAAACTTTTTTCAAAATACATTTTTTAAATCTGTAAGAAATTACAATTTTTCAAAAAATGATTTTGAAAAAACGAATAGCTTGATAGGAAAAATAATATGCCATTTAACTCCCCAATGTGTCTTGCAATTACAGAAAATTTTAAGCCTTAATATTCAATACAAGAAACTTCGAAAAAATTATGACCAAAAACCCTGCACACAGCTTTAATGTCAGTGAACTAGGAAAGGTGGTTTATACAAAATTATAACATAAAATCTCAGATTGAACCAAATCTGTAACCAAAATCGGTGAGCCGCCCACAGCACTGATTTATGGTAAAATACGCGTAAAGTCAATTATTTTAATAGTATGCTTAATTATTCATTTCTGTTACTTTTTTTTGTAAAAAAACAGTTCTGAATTTGGTTTAACAAAACCAGACATCTTTTGAATTACCCTAAACCGTAAAAGAGAAATGTAAAGATGTGAAATTCTTGTCTAAAAATAAAATATTACATTTACACGCTCTTATTCTTCAAAAATTTACCGACAATTACAGCAAGTAATAACCGTAAGATGACAAACAGTTTTCGAAAAGTGATTGCTAATAATTGAAAGAAAACTCACTCTAGACCTCGTAGAGAACTGGCTAGAGCTAGCTGCGCGTATACGTGAACTGTCAAAGTAAAATGGTGACAGTAATTGAAAATAGTCAATTGACTTTCTCTGGGTCACTCACTCACACACTACTCTACTCACTCAATCTCTTGCACTCTCTCGCTCTCGCTCTCTTTCACACACAGAAAGTCTAGAGAGTCTAGACGAAGGAATTTCGACCTCGACGTTAGCACGTGGTAAATGGAGAGAAACTTAAAAGGTCGCCACTTACTTTACTAGCCCCATTGATAATTGTTTCAGTAATTATTATACACTGGTGAAATCAACCGATACTGTCACAATTATATCGTTATTTGCATTGCATTTCAATTGAATGCAATCCAGTAGCATTTGATGTTATTTATATTGAATCAACTGGTTTTTATGTGAGCCGAAGCAGGTATCTTTTCAATCAGATAGAGATAAGCAACGTCTTCCTGGGCACTCTCTGTAAGGGGGGCCGATTGGATTAACCAGCAAAAAAGACTGTGTTCTCTGTTGTAAAATAACTTCCCTGTGGTTAGGAACCCACCAAAAAAAGGTGTGCCATGTTTTCAATAACATGGCTCGAACGGCGAGGTGGAAGTACCCGTAAGGGTATTTACTACGGCCATACGCATTTACTTTTTTTATAGTCGGTAGACGTTGGTTCAATCAATTATTTAGTTCGAGCTAGTATATTAACATGGAAGAAGAAAAAAGGAAGTAAGAAGAGGGAGAAGGAGAGGAAAAAAAGAGAAAAAGGAGATTAGAAGAGGAAGAGGAGTAAGAGAAATAATAAGGAGAGGAGAGGGAGAGAGGAAGAGGAATAAGAGAAAAAGAAGAAGAGAAGAAGGTTAAGAGAAGAAGAAGAAGAAGGACAAGGAGGAGGAGTAGGAGAAGAAAGAGTGGAAAAGAAGAAGAAAAAAGAGAGAATGGACGAAGTAGAGTAAAAATAAGGTGAGAAGAAGGAGAGAGGCTGAGGATTAAGATAAAAAAGAAGAAGGAGGACGATGACGAGGAGGAGAGGAAACAAAAGGGAGAAAGGAAGAGGAAGAAGAGTAAGAGAAACATAAGGAGAGAAGGGGGAGAGAGGGAGTGGAAGAGAAGTAAGAGAAAAAAGAATAAGAGAAGAAGGGGAGAAGAAGAGTAATAGAAAGAAGAAAAAGAAGGAGGAGGAGGAGAATGAGAAGGAGAGGAAATGAAGAGAAAAAGGGAGATTGAAAGAGGAAGAGGGGTAAGAGAAAGTGATAAGGAGATAAGAGGGAGAGAAAAAGGGGAAGAGGAGTAAGAGAAAAAAGAAGAAGAGAAGACGAGTAATAGAAAAAAGAAGAAGGGGGAGTGGAAAAGAAGAAGAGAAAATGGGGATTGGAAGAGAAAGAGGAGTAAAAGGAAAAACAAGAAGGGGAGAAAAAAATTAAGAGAAAGACGAAGAAGGAGGAGGAACAGAAGGGGTAGGAGGGATAGGGGGTAGGAGAAATAAGACGACGATGAGAAGAAGGTGAGGGGGAAGAGGAGGAGGAGTTGAGGTGTAAGAGGAGGAAGACGGTTAGGTCGGAAAAGGAGGAGGAAGTTGGTGACGTCGGAGGAGAAGGAGGAGAAGAAGATGAGGTGAATGATGAGAAAGAAGGAGGAGGAGGAGGAGGAGGAGGAGGAGGAGGAGGAGGAGGAGGAGGAGAAGAAGAAGAAGATGAAGATGAAGAAGAAGAAGAAGAAGAAGAAGAAGAAGAAGAAGAAGTAGTTTAAGTAGTAGTAGTAGTAGAAGTAGAAGTTGTAGCAGCTCTAAAACGTACAGAATACTCTAAAAAAGAATAAAATAAGCAGGAGATGGTGATTGAATTCAGCCGACACCTGTACCACAAATAATAATGGAAAGCAGCAATTACGTTGAAAAAACATGAAAACATATTCTTCGTCTTCCCTGTATTGAACGCCATTTCTCAAAATGTACTTCTGTAAATACAGTAGTTTTAAATGATCGTGAATAAACATACCCTTAATTATTCTTTAACCTTGAAATTTGACCAAAACGGATCAACTCTTGAAAATCAATCTCACATGTCAAAGTTGGCCAAACTTGTACAAGTTTATTGACCCATGTTACAGATATTAAGTTGAAAAATAGAAATTTGAATGTAGGTGTACCCATTTCGAGATATTTCTGTACAATATGGTACGATTTTCGTGTTTATTGGATGACAAACAGAGGAATTAAAGTTTGTTGAACTCTGCTTCCATTCAAATGTCAAATAATAAATCTTTTGCCTTTCATTGAATATTATTTATTTATTGAGGCAATGTTACAAAGATGTAATAGAGTCCAAAACAGCTCTCTATACAAATTTTGACTTAGCTACATTACCGAAAACTTTGAGGTTAGTTCACAAGAGAAAATTTTGATTCACTTAAAATTTAGATTAAAAAAATTTGTTTCATTTCTCTTGAAGGCTATTAATGAATAATAAGACGAAGTTGCCATAAACACATTTATTGAAAACACTGAGATACTAGTTTAGGTTGTTACACCATTATCAATCTCAATCAAACTAGTAAGCTTAATATATACTAAACATGGAAAGATACTAAGGGAGATTGGACATGGAGATGGACATTCGCTAAGGGAGAAAGTGCATCTAATACGCTGACCTTCATTGAAAGTCTGTGATAGGCTGAAGGCCAAAACAAGTCACGCCCACTGGTGGGAGGAGCAACAAGCAAAAGTAAGTGTAAAAAACAAGAACCAAAAACCGGGAACACATAGAAAGCAACAAACAAGAACTAAACACAACAAGGCTAAAATTACAAAATTTTAGATTAAAATTTTTTAAAAGTGAGCTTCAATTTTATAATTAAAAATGTTTGTAATTTAAGTTTACTTGTGTTTTGTTCTTGTTTGTTGCTTTCTATGTTTTCCTGGTATTTGGTTCTTGATTCTGGCACTTATTTTTGCTTGTTACTCCTCCCACTTCCACCAGGGGGCGTGACTTGTCAGCCAATTACAACCTTCGATTAAGGTTTGCCTCTTTCTCGCTTAGCCAATAGTATCATTCCATGTTCAGTACATATTACGCTTCTCTGTACTTTAGTTTTAGTTTGATTGAAATTGATAATGGTTTAACAACCGAAACTAGAGCACACTGTTCCAACAAATGTGGCTGTGACAACTTCAAGTCTTACTATTTATTATGGATATCTTCCACAATATCACCTTCACTACTATAAAGATAGTTGAAGGCTATTAATTTAAGAGTTTACTTGAGGAAACGGAAGACTGTAAAATAGTTAAAAAGATTACGTAATACCCACTTACAATTCCATGAATTGAGAGTATATTCTGTTTAGTTTTCGTTATGTTAAATGTATTATTTTTAACAAACATTGTAGCTTTGTAGGTACTATTGTCTTTTCATATAGAAATATTAAGTTGATAAAGACCTCATGTCAAGTTCATATACTTCCTCTTTTTATTAAATCTAGTGAAACTTTTTATTAAACCTTTTTAATAAAACAATTTCAACAGCTCTTTTTATTACACCTATTTTATGTTACTATTTTATTACATCTCTTTTTATTAAATCTATCAATCCTATCAATAATATTTCATCCCATCAACACTGATGACACATGAACTTCCCACTAAACGTACAGTTGAATTGAAACCTGAACTGGATTTACACTTCCAAGAGATAAAGAAAAAAATATATAAAAAAAGAAATGAGTAGAAAAAACAAACAATAATATGAGACAAAATATGAAAGAATCTACAACAAATCGTGGGAAGAAGAAGACTGGTACAGAAGAGTCAGTGCAACAGCACTTAGTGAAGTAATGGCCTTGCCAGGTTCAAGTTCGTGATAATGGAATCATAAAGAAAGGAAGAAAAAGAGTGGGAGAGAGGTAAGTAAGTGGGTGGGAGTGATAAAGAGGGAGTGATTGCAAGACAGCGAGTGAGAAAGAGTAAAGAAGGTGCGAGACAATGAGAAAAGGAAGAGAGTGTGACTGAGAAAGTAAGAGAGAGAGTATAAAATAAAGGTGTGTGAGACAAAAATTGAAAGGTGCCACAGAAGAGATGCAGCTATTTTAGGAAAGGAATGGTGAAAGTGTCCACTCTTGGATTCTGAAACTCTCCCACACAGAAATAAAGACAGATAAAGATGGTGAGAGAGAAAGACCGATGAAGATTGTGTGAGAGAGAGTGAGTGAGAGAACCAACTCTCACAGAGAGTTGAGCCTATTTAGAGTGTTTCTCTCCCTGAAGTGTGCGTTTGTTCTTGCACACTTTATCATCATTAGGCCACAACTTCAAGATATTATCAATGCATTGTTCAAGAAATCACTCTATGCACAATCATGATGACGATAATAGTTACATACTTCCTACTTCCGGTTTTGGACAATTTAGTTTATTATATTGGTGTATCACAGGTGAAAATGGATACGTTCAGGTATATTTCTCCAAGATGAAATGAAACTGGTCCTTTTGCAAGTAAATACATTTTTTTCTAAACCAACAAAGCTCAAACACTAAAACTCAACTAACAACTCTACTAATAAAATTAAAATTTACAAACAGTAATGTAAAAAATTGCTTATAAAAAAAATGAAATGCGTATGGATTTTATTGGTGAGGAGACCCTTACGGGTAATTCCACCTCACCGCTTGAGCCATGTTATTGGAAACATGGTGGACCTACAGTTCTAGGTGGGTGTCGAACCACCGGGAAGTGATTTTACAGCAGAGAACAGTTTTTCGCTGGCCAATCCAATCGATCACCCTTACAGAGAGGGTCCAGGAGACCGTTGCTTATCTAATCTGATTGAACCGATACCTGCTACGGCTCACAGCTATCACTTCCCTACATTGTCTAAACGTAGTTAAAAACATGTTCATTCTAAAGCATGTTAATCTTATTAACAACTATATTTCCGACTGAAAAACAAATATGAATGAAATCAATAAGACATTCTGAGGAGCTCAGTTGTACCAAAACAGCAATCATAATATACAATTAACTAAAAAAAAAATATCTAAGAAACCTACAGATTATGACCATTTCTATGGTAAAGTCCTAATCCAAGTTTGAAGTCTACTAGTACATATAATTTAGTAGATAGTAAGCGTATGGCTTTTATTGGTGAGGAGACCCTTACGGGCAGTTCCAACTCGCCGTTTTAGTCATACTATAGGGAACATGGTGGACCTACAATTATAGGTGGGCTCCGAACCACTGTGATAATAAAGCTTATAAGCGTTCAGTAGATAGAAAGTGACGATAAGGTACTTTACATAACTTCTGATTTCTATTATGAGTGATTAAAAAGAATATTACTAAGAACACATAAATTGGAGTATGTGGAAAGTATGGATATTCAACAGAGTTAAAGTGAAGCATTCAAATAGAAGGGCGAAATCTTGATAAAACTCGTCCATTCGAACTCAACCTTAAAAGGTTTAAGGTTCTCGTCTTTTAAAACCTTAAAAAATGATTGAGAGAAAAGAGAGAGCACGAGTGAGAGAGAAATTGCAAGAGTGAGTGAAAATGTGTGTAACAGCCATTTTAGAACTCCCAAACTAACGTATCTCAGCGGAAACAGAGAGACATTTCACACAATCATATCAGCATGTCAAGCTTCCCCACCAACACAATACTACTGTTTCTTGACTGACATTTTAGGCCTATTCTCACCGCAGAGGGTTGGGCTGTTTTGTTGAGGGTAAACTGTAATGTTCCATGGCAGGAGATTCTGAAGAAAGTATAGAAATTTTGGTTTGTAGTACCTGATGGTGTACCTCTGGTATATATTATTCAATTGTATTGCCATTTAATTATCGTACATTTACTCACATATTCTATCATTAACATAATTTTGTTGTATTTATTACAAAAGTTATTTCATTTATTTACTCACAGTCTTGTGGTCGAAACAGTAGTTATCCAAATGTTATCACTCACCTGAAAGCAAATTAAAAACAAAATTAGATTTGAGGTAGTTTCATATTAATTTCCACTGTATAAGTTATTTAAACATGAATAATTACTGAAAATACTCTTCTAGTGAATTTGAACAATGACATATTTGTGTAATGGCCATTTCGCATTGATGTAATGCTTCTGAAGAAACAATTGGAGCCCTAGTCAATCAGGTTTAAAAATTTGATTTAGGTCTCCAGCCGAGTCTGAGGAAGCACTACATCAATGAGCAATGACTATCACACAAACATATGTGTTCAAATTCACTAGAAAAGTGTTTCAGAATTTAGGGGCGCACCCAGGACTTTTTTTTTGTTTGGGAGGAGGGCGGTTTAAGATTTTGATGGCCATTTTTTGCAAGATTACCACCCTCCCATTCCACCCCCTCCCTCACTAGTTTCTGTCCAAAATTTACTTTCTTTTATACTTAAAGCGATTTTTTAGTTAATCTCTAGAAATAACTAGGCCGAAAAAGTTGAAATTTAAAACAAATGTTCGAGTTATGGCCCAGGATGCGTGGTAAGAAAGGGTTCCAAAATATTCCCTAAAATATGCTGAAAACTGAAAATTTTGTAAATTTAGTTTTTTCAATGTTTTTACCCATAATAAAAATTTTTCGAAAATGCAGTTGATTACCATTTCTCAAGAGCCACGTGGCCTCGGAAATCCAGTTTCCATGGTCCTTGAAGACAAAGTATAGTTTTCAAAAATTTCTCCCAAAAACTTGCCCTTTAAATAATAATTTTAAAAACGTTATACAAAGTCTCCTTCGACTGGGGGTCTGTCAGACAGCTTAAAGCAAAGAGAGCATGCTAACTCAATTTTCAGAGTTTTCCCCCCTGATGGTCAAGGAGGGTGGAGCCCCCTAGCTACACTATTAAAAGGCGAGCGTAGCAAGTCAAAACCCCGACAACTTTTTCAACAAATTTTGCCTCATTTTACGTATTTTTTAGTACATCTCTCAACTACAGTAGTTGAAGACTTATAATTTTTTGGGATTCCCAGCTCTTTTAACATAAAACCTATTCAATTCACCACATGAATGAAAGCCCTAGAGCCTAGAGATTCAGAACTGATTACTAAAGATACCTGCAATAATCCTCTATCTTCACCTCTTTCCATTCCAGCCTTGTGGCTTTCCATTCCAGAAATGTTGTAGCATTATTATGAACATTATTCCATTTGAACACGCATAAAATGTACCAACACTGTTTGCTTGAGTCAGTCAATTTGCTTAAAAAATTTCAACATTTTGATAAAGACCTCAGTTCCTTGGGGGGGGGGGCCTCAATGTCAGTAATCATGTTTATATTATATTCATAGGTGAAATGCAGTCTAGAATCAATTTTATTTCAAAATCTTGCTTTTTATTAAGACAATTCGAAGGTGATCAGTCAAGTAGAAAGGAACTGAGGCACACGAGTCTCCTAGTAATGTGACTGGAGCATGCCGGATTGCATGCATCAAACGTGCCACATTGCATGCAACTATTTCCCTACAAGGTAATGGCACGCTTCTTCCTGGCTTGCCACTTATGGTAGTGACGATAATCGCGGTTATAGTACGCATATGGAACGATTTCAAGCTCACTTATGGTTGCTACTGACCTACTGTTGTGTGATCACTTTCAATTACGCATCTCAATCACCTACTGAACCACAGATATCAACAAAATCACAAAAAAATATATGAAAAGAAAACAATGGATTAAAAAGTATAAACTTTAAAACGTATGGAATATAGAATTTTATAGAGTCAACAACGGTAAAATAAAGTAATGATGGATGGCTCTAGCAGTAGAAACAAACTTACACGGAATCAACATATTCACATTTCAAATGCACAATTAAATTTTTTATAGCATATATTCAGACACTGGAAAATAGCATACGATTAAATGCGAAAATTAAAGTAATACCAAATTGTTTTTTTTTAAGCAAAAGTAGTGTAGTAAAATACCAGAATACCATGGACTTGCTACAATTACAGTTTACAAATAATAATTTCCAAGAGATTTTGCAGTTACTACAAATAGAATTACACTAATAAAATTAGTTTGTGAATTGTTATCCAACTGGAAATGAGGTTTAAATTCAATAATAAATCATGAATAAAAAAGGAATTTGATGAAAAAACACAAAGAAAAATAACCACTCAGACAAATCAGCACTTGAATAAAATAAAAAAATATTAGAGAAAATAAAGGCTACACTGTGGAAAGTGCATGCACCTCAAATACCCAACGCAGGCTTGGTGACGAAGAACGTTTTTTAGTAAATCCCACAAATAAATCAGACGATGCAAATAGAAACGCAGGTAAGGTCCAAATTATTACTGTGCTTCACAAAAAGCCACCTGCATCACGTCACCAAGCCTGCGTTTATATTTGCGCTGCCGGTACAAACGCTCCAATTCAATTATTTATTAATAATGAATAATAAGATGAAATTGTCACAGCCACATTTATTAAAACTTCGTGAAACTAGTTTCGGTTGTTACACCATTATCATTACACCAGTTTGATTGAGATTGATAATGGTGTAACAACCGAAACTAGTTTCTCCAAGTTTTAATAAATGTGGTTGTGACAATTTCGTCTTATTATTCATTATGGATACTTTCCACAATATCACCTTCGCCATTACTAAGAAAGTTATTTATTAATAATTACTATTCATACTGCACTGCCTTAAAATGAAATAAAGTAGGTGACATAGCTTCCTCCTTTGTACTACTTGATCGATCTGTCAATAGTGGGCGCTACTGTACACTAACGAGAAAGAGAGAGAGTGTGTGTGAGTGAGGGGGATAGAGAGAGAGAGAGAGAGAGAGAGAGAGAGAGAGAGAGAGAGGGTGAGGGGGATAGAGAGAGAGAGAGAGAGAGAGAGAGAGAGAGAGAGAGAGAGAGAGAGAGAGAGAGAGAGAGAGGGTGAGAGAGAGAGAGAGAGGGTGTGGGGGGGATAGAGTGAGCGAGAGAAAAATGTTTACAAAAAGCCTTCGCGCTTCGTTTGTGATAAAAAGGCGTGACACTGTATATATTCAACTATTGTGGGTCACTCAGTAAACCATCACACATGAATTCTATTACAATAGTACTCTAAAATCAATGACTCTCTGACTCTATTGACTCGTAACTATGACTCTTGACTCTGGAAAAATTGACTCAAGAATCTACGACTCAATTAATAGTCTATTCTATTACTCTCCAATCAATCAATATTCGAGTCCTGCCTTCACTGCCTTCATAAACCTAATGTATTTCGCCTAATTATTATACACTAATTAATACACCTATATTACTTACTGACACGTGCATCTACAGATCTACTGCGTGCCTTTTGGCGTAGTTGTTGGATGACTCCAGAGAGAAAAGTTACCAGAATTGCTATGAGAATTGAGAAATAATCTTTCTTTGAAGTGGCGAAGGTGATATTGTGGAAGGTATAATGAATAATAAGACGAAAGTGTCACAACCACATTTATTAAAACTTTGAGAAACTAGTTTCGGTTGTTACACCATTATCAATCTCAATCAAACTAAAAACTAAAGTACAGAGAAGCTTAATATATACTGAACAAATTGATGAAATTTGATTAAATTCTAGCCTTATTACATATTTTTCTTCTTTGTTGCTTTCTTGATGTTCAGTGTTTAGTTATTGATTTGACTCGTATTTTTTGCTAGTTACTCCTCCCACCAGGGGGCGTGACTTGACAGCCAATCACAACGTCCGATGAAGGTCAGGCTCTTTCCCGCTTAGCCAATAGCATAATTTCTTGTTCAGTATATATTAAGCTTCTCTGTACTTTAGTTTTTAGTTTGATTGAGATTGATAATGGTGTAACAACCGAAACTAGTTTTAATAAATGTGGTTGTGACAATTTTGTCTTATTATTCATTGAGAAATAATCAATAATGTTACATTGATGTTACGACTAGTGAACCTACAGTTTTAGGTGGGTCCCTAACCTCCAAGTAAGTGATAATAAACCGACAATCACACATCTAGACTAAACATCACAATCGCTCAGACATCACGCTCAGCAAGCGCCAAGCGGCCAATTACTCCCTTAAGATCACTTCCAATATCGAGAAGTGATAGTCACGACGTGTAGTACGTATCTGTTCAATCAGATAAGATAAGCACTCTTTGTAAGGGTGACCGATTGGATTGACCAGCCAAAAAGATTGTTATCTGCTGTAAACATCACTTCTGGGTGGTTCAAAGTCCGAAAATTGTAGGTCGACCATGTTTCCAATATCATGACTCAAGCGCTGAGGTGGTACTACCCGTAAGGGTCTCCCCACCAATAAAAGCCATACGCATTTATTTTTTTTACTCCCAATATCAAATTCACTAATATCAATCAATCACTCTCAGATGTTGACTGAACTGTGGACTGGACATCACGATCGCCCAGACACCACGCTCAACAAGCGGCCAATCACTCACAATATAAAACTCAATAAGACCAAACCCAACCTTTCCTGTTGTTGAAATAGAAAAGAAGATAATAAAGGATGAAAAAATTGATCTGCATGCAGTCTTACACATAATGGCGAAGTTGGGACGTTTCAAGCCTTCCTATCATTTGATCATCCAGAGAAAGAGTTGAAAAGAATATGAGACTACCTTTACACGAAAAGGCGAAGTTGGGACGTTTTAAGCTTTCACTCCATCCAAGAGAAAGATTTTGAAAGAGGATGAGACGAAGAACACAGCTATCATCTGGAGCCGTTCCACAGTATTGAAATCTCACAGAACTATTTTTCAGAGGTGAGCCTCAAAATACCGTACTTTGTGTACATCCTCAGCTGCCCTGGGCTATAAACATACTAAAATATACGTGGAATTCCTTGGTAGTAAAAGCACAGAATACGAAGGAATACCTGTATAGTGTCTAATGTATAGTTTGTGTATGGTACAAGCCTGCGTTTAGAGGTAGTTTGTCTGTATGGTAGAAACCTGCAACCTTTTTCCGATACTTCAATCTGTACTCCTATACCACTACTACTGTGTGTTCTAATATATAAGCGTCTTGATGCTGTCCTCTGTCGACGCAGAAGAAAAAGAAGGGAATAAGAGGGGAAAAAAGGAAAGAAAAAGAGGAAAAAGAAGAGGGAATGAGGAGGAAGTGAAGGATTGAGAGGAAGAAGGAGGAGGAAGAGGAGGAAGGAAAAGAAGAAGAGATAGAGAGGAGTAAGAAAAAAGGTTGATAAGGAAGAGGAGAAGGCGGAGGAGGAAGAATAAGAGGAGGAGGAGGGAGAGGAGGAAGAAAAGGAGGAGGGAGAGGAGAAAGAAAAAGAAAAGGAACAAGGATGAGGAAGAGGTGGTGGAGGAGGAAGAGTTGGTGGAGGAGGAAGAGGAGGTGCGTTAGAAGGAGGAGGAGAAGAAGGAGGAGGATGTGCGTTAGAAGGAGGAGGAGAAGGAAGAGGCGGAAGAAGGAGGAGGCGCAAAAGGAGAAGGCAGAAGAAAGAGGAGAACGAATAAGCGGAGGAAGTGTTGGAGGAGGGAGGAGTTGGCGGACGAGGAAAGGAGCGGGATGAGAAGGAGGAGGACGAAGAGGAGGAAAAGAAGAGGGCGAGAGGAGGAGGAGGTGTGTAAAAGAAGAAGAGAAGGAAAAAGGAAAAGCAAGAAGAGGAAGAGCGAGAGAGGGGAAGAAGATGAGAAGAGGGAGAAAGGGATGACGAAGAGGAGGGGTCAGAGAAAAAAGAAGAGGGAGAAAGAAAGAGGAACAGTAACAGAAAAAAAGGAGTGAAGAGGGAGTGAAGAAGAGTAAGAGGAAGAAGAAGAAGAAGAAGAAGAAATATAGAAGCAGTAGTAGTAGTAGAACAGGACAAAAAAGATTATAATAAGGAGAAAGAATTGATGAAAAGAGGAGAAGAAACATGAGAAGAGGGAGATGACAAAGAAGATATTACGATCCATTTGAATCGGGCTACCTGCTAGTATAATAATAACTACTACTACTACACACACACACACACATACAGGAAGGAGGAATTCAGATCTGAAACATTCTCAATGAAAAGGAGGTGCAAAGAAAAAAGAACCAGGTGGCTTCAGCTTCCCCACCCTTCTCCAACAAGCTCCACTAACACACCTGTCAAGAAAAGAATGCAGCTAAAAGAAAACAACAAAATATAAAAGGAATGAAAATTCCCAGAAATGCACCAACACGAAGATCATGCGTGCTTCTTCTAGTTTTATCTCTATCTACAACGCAAGATATGCAGTCAAACCTCCAAACAACAAACATTCAAATAACGAATCCTCTACGTAAAGAATTTTATGGTGTCCCTCTAAATTGCAAATTTCCCAAAATGACCTCTCATTAACGAATACCTCTCTGGAACGAATTATGCCTGGATAATCGATGTTGTTTAAAACTGAAGTTCAACTGTACTTCTTTAAATTCAAATTGTGTTCAATTTATTAAAATAAATATATTGAGAATGTAAGTAAATGTCAAATTTCATTGTCAACGTTAAATTTATCAACGAAATAATTTCAAATAATTAAAATCCATTTAAAAGGCAATTACATACCTTTGAAAAAAACTATATCGGTGGAAACTGTGGAAAACGAAGACTTGTGGAAATGGTTTTAAATTTTAAATAGAAATTATTAAATAAACTATAATTAAACCAGTTTACCAACCTTGAAGTTTGACTATCCATTCTTTAATTCAAATCTATTCTATTATTGATAATTGCATGTCAACGTTGGTCAAATTGGCTCAAGTATTGGACCTGTACAACAGTTGACCTCTCTCATTAAGTTGAGGAATCTAAATTGAAGTGTAGGATAACCAATCAATTTTGAGATCCTTTTGCACAAGATAGTGTGATTCCCTTGAGAAAACATTTGAAGCAATTATTGAGTTCATGGGAGCCTTACCGTTTACCGGTTAATGGAATTTTACCGGAAATAAAATCGTCTGATTGATCTGTTCAAATTCATATACTTTTAACTGTTCAAGTTCATAGTCTGTTCAAATTCAATTTAAAAATTTAAATCAACCAATTAGAAGCCTTAGTTTCCAGTAAAATTTCATTCGCCGGTAAACGGTAAGGCTCCCATGAACTCAACCATTGTTTATCCAATTAAAAACCATTTCCTCAAGTCTAACTTGCAAAAGTGGCGTCCGAAAACAGTGAAAAACAGAGCACATGTTTTCATGCTATTTTTTGCTTTTTAAAAATTAAAACATCCTTTCATTCGCAATTCCTCAAGTAACAGATGTCCTTGAACTTACTTTCTACCTGGGTATGATGAAACTAAGAGAAAGGAAAGATAAGAAAAGGAAAGAGAGAAAGAAACAGGTCGATGATGATGACGACATAAATAAAAAATACAATTAATCCAGCAAAACTCTTTAAATATTTCGCGTGACCAAACTGAGATCTTGACAAATGTCTCCGCTGGTGCAGGGGGACCTTGAGTCAGCATCCTTCCAACATATATACACCATATGTATATAATGAAAGTTCTCTCACACAAGGACAATGGCTGTGGATCTTTTTCACTGCTCACTACATAGCTTTCACTTGGGCATTCATTCACTCTTCTGACAAATTTTCCAGTTAAGAAAATGACGATGCAAAATTTTAGTGAAGGTAAACGAAGACACTGATTGCGATAGAGTGCTTTCGTAAAGCAATCTAGACCATATAGGTAGACCAACAAATTTACACTACTCAGACCAAAATTATTGCACTAGATCAACTCACTAATTGGTGACATTATCAGTTTCATTATCACTTACCCGGTAGTTTGGAACCTACCTAAAAATGTAGATTCACCATTTAAAACATCATTCACCTCATTACCCAGGTACAAGTCTCAGACTCATGTAGGCTTCATTAACAAGAAAAATACTTCTATAGAAAGTGGTGTGTGAGTAAAACGGATATCTTTCCAATAATTAGAACTTTAAAAATTAAGGTTCCCATATTCCTATGAAGTAAAGTTATGTAGAAGTACATGAGTCCAGCTCTACTAAAGTTCTATAATTATAGGAAGAAAGCAATCTAGATTCTAATTATCACGTAGGTTCGTATTACACTATAACAGAACTTGTTATAAATGCAACTTATTATTTTAGTTTTGAGATTTTAACGTCTATGAATTTGAATAAACCAATCAGACAATTATTGTTGAGTTCATGGGAGCCTTCTCATTTACCGGTAAATGTTACCGGTGGCGTCTGATTGGTCTATTCACATTTTTCAACGACTATGCATTTGAATAGACCAATCATACGCTACCTGCAACATTTACCGGTAAATGAGAAGGCTTCCATGTACTCAACAATAATTGTTTAGCACGTTCTGGGAGCCAGCACCGATACATAAAACTAGGTGTCTGTTGTATGTTATTTATTTATCCATTACAAAAATACATTATGAACGCTTGCGATACATATTATGAATATTACGATGTAATTTAGCAAGTGAACCATAATTATCAAATCAAATTTGTTTTGTATTTGCATGAAAATGAAACAGAATACAAAATATAAAATTACATAAATTCAGCATACACCATAAAATAAAAAATCATAACTTTATAATGCAATTATTATAAATATAAATGCGACTCGTCCACGAAGGTCTAAGCCTGTGACTATTCATCAGTTTTCTAGAGATTTAATAATTCATATGGTAGAAGATCATTGAAGTATATTTTCCAAAACTCTTCAATGCCTTACCGATTAATATACGAGACTATTCCAAGGACGACATTTTTTATCTCTTTATCCTAAACAATTTTCAAATGTAAACCTGACATCTTAATCGTCATATATATTTATTTTCTCCATATTTAGACTCAAATGCAATTTAATTATACTGACTTTTCTTTTGGATCTGAAAATATAAATAAAAATAAAAATCCACCGATTGCTGGTGAAGATAAACATTAGTTTTGAAATAATATAGAACACCGCCGCCGCACTAGAGCGACCAAACTAAATATAAATACCTTAATCTATTACAGCATTTTCATTCAATTATTGTAGTTTATTTCTTTATATTTAGTATTATCTTTCAATTTATAGCATATTCTTTTATTTTTAATTTTAACTTTCAATCTATAGTAGACCTTTATCTTTATTCTTTTTTTTTCTCTCCCTTTAACCTTTTCCTTTTTAACATTTTTCAACCCTATTACTCCCCTTCCAATTACCTTGAAGAGCATTTTGAAACTTGTAAAAAGTTTTCTTTCAGTTCTTTTCATTGTTTAATTTATTGTAAGCATTCATTTTATTATTGTGTTTTATTTTATTATAGGCACCTGCTGTAAAACCTTTTTCAGGTTTAGCGGGACCATTTTGTAATGTCTTTTTATGTAATAAATTGATTGATTGATTGATTGATTTTAGTTTACAATGCAAATTATGAATATTACGATATTAGAACTTAACAAGTGAACCATAACTTAGTCCATTCATTAGTCTCAGTTATTTTTGTTCTATTCATATTCAAATCCCAATAGAAAAAGCCTCCTACCAATCCATATTCATCATTCAAATGTACACACGCAAGTTCATTGACCCCTCAGTGGACTATTGAATAATTTCTGTAAAAACGTGTGCTTCATAAAACAAACACCGAATAATAACGCAATGTTTTTACAACAAACGAAGCGCCTCATTATTGTTTACATAAAAAAAAAACAATGGCCAATTATTAACAGCAACAACAACATGGGTCATCCTCTAGTAAGTACAGTCGGTCATTGCAGTTTTCACTCCTCACAACTATAGATATAACTTTTCTATGTTACATATATATCTATAAACAGAATATTTGTCCTTGTGATTGTTTTGACCATCATTATTGTAATTTCACTTGTTTCTCTCGACTTGAGAAGTAAATAAGCATGAGAAAAATCTATAATAACATCATTACTCATCGCTGATAAGGTCAAAAAATACAGTGATTAAAATTGTTTGAAAACTCTATAATAACATTATTATTCATTCCTGACAAGCTCAAAAAATACAGTGATTGAAATTGTTTGAATGTATGAATATCAAACAAGTTTGATCACGCTTTTTGGAATTTCTACTCCATTATGAAATAATAAAGAAATGTTTGGTAAGCCACTCATAGTTAAGTAGAGCATAAAGTTTTCATTTAGATACGGATTTTTCAAGAAGGCAGATGGTAGAAAATATTTTGAAACGCATGGAAATAGAATTTAGCATCAACCCGTGTATAATACTGAAAAACTAGCAATACCTTAATTATTATTGCATCTGGATACAGTGAAATTCCTATATAACAAACCTCCAAATAATAATGAAATACTTTACGTAAGGAATTATAATAGTTTCCCTTGACATTGCAGTCTTGACAATAACTTCTGTAAAACCTACAACGAATTCGATTATGGAGGCGAAAATTCGTTCAACAGAGGCATTTCTTTTATAAAAAGCCTTAAATGCATTCCTTTCAATTGACAAATACAGTACTTACATATAATTTATTCGA